>ADNK01001946.1:0-37500 GCA_000320545.1 Bigelowiella natans CCMP2755
AGGGGATGGGGTACCAGGATACAGGAATTTCGGGTGAGTGTACGGTGACTTAGACTGTTGTACCACCATCGGATCCCATCGGAATCGCCGTCCTCCATTTTTATAAGATGACTATGATAAAAAGTTGTCGTACTTCACAAAATATGGATATTTACTAATATTTTATAATTATTTGTAAATCGAAGTAACTGAATGTCCATGTGAGCAGCTGGCTGCTCCCATGAACATCCATCTATCCATACCCTAGTCAGTTTTTCGTTGGAACAAATTTAAATAGATTTGGCTTTACGCTCAACATTAAATCCAGAGAGATTTCTTCCAAAAGACGTGAAAATCTCACAATTTCGAGAATAATGCACCACTTTTAGCTCTTCATCCGACCACGTATCCGATGAATTTTTTCGCTGAAATTCCAGGATTTTCTTACAGGCCTGTAGCATCTGACTTTTCCGATGATCACATTCTCCGAAAACCTAATTTCCTTTTTCATGCTTTCCTCTCCAGAGATTACTCCGACACCCCCCCCCCCCCCCCACACACACACCCGACCTTTCTATTTTTGTGTAATATACACACAACTAACTACCAACATGATCGGCGATGTTCCTGATGGGTCCCATAAACCTCCCTGCCCCCCCCTCTTTCCTAAAGCTTCCATCGTCAGCATTCACATCGTCCACGCCGCCGTTATCCTCGCCATCCTCTCTGCGGAGGAACAGAACGCAGCGGTCATCGTCTACATCGCTGCGACAGGAGCGTGATGACGGCGAGGATGGGAAAAGCGAGGAGAAAGAGCAAGATTCACTTGATCGGCACATGGAAATCGAGCCAGAGGACCCGGAAGAACAGGAGGAAATGGACGACGGAGGCGAGATGGATCAGGCCGACGATGTGCTCTCCGCCGAGGATACGGCAGCTATAATCAGTTCTTGCGATACAATGAAGGACGCGAGAGAGGGTAAAGAGAGGGGAGGAGGAAGAGAAGGAGGAGGAAGAGGAGGAGCAAAGAACGTTAAAGTAGATCGGTCAGTAATTGATGAAAGCGACAACGCGCAAAACGGAGAAATTGATGCTAATGCCGACGACTCCGGAGGCGGCGCCAGCGACGACGAAGACGACGAAGACGACGAGAATGAAGTCATCCTTCCCAATCCAAAGATACGAGGTCCAAGAAGCAGAGCTGGGGAGGAGGAGGAAGGGGCCGCCGCTCCTGGCGACGATAGGGACGCTGCTGGTGCTGTGGAAGGGGTCCAAAGCGACGATTTCAAGCGCAGCAAGGAGCCCTCTGGCAGCAGGAAAGAGAATCAAAACGACCATTTGGTTGAGAAGGGTATAAGCGGGGAGGAGGAGGAGGAGGAGGAGGAGGAGGAGGAGGAGGATAAGGATGAGGATGATGATAGTGAAGGCTCTAACCATCAACGAGGCAGCACACCGAAGACAGCTCCAAGCAAACGCCAAGACAGCCGTAGCGAGCAGAGTCAGGGCGACGAGGCGCATAGCCAAGGCGACGAAAGCGACGAGGATGGAGACGACGATGAAGACAGCGATGAAGACGGAGATGGGGGCGACGACGAACACGGAGATGCCGAGGACGTACCGCCACAGAAAGAAAACAGCGCAAGCGGGGAAATAGGAGATCCCAGCGGCGTTGAAGATGGCATGGCGCCGCTTATTCTTCCGATCAAGAAGCGAAGGAAACTTAAGGAAGACGATGCCTCTGGCCGCTCAGGGGACACAACCAAACCACGTCGCAAGTCACCATCGACGTCGTCATCGCCATCATCGCTGCTTTCTGGTGCTGGGGCTGCTGGTGCCAGTGCACCTGATGGTAAGAGCAGCCCATTTGCCAGGCCTGTTGTGTCCTCCGCCATGGCAGTTGTGATGAAGGAGAGGATCGGGAGAGCAGCGCTGGCGGCGGCGACGAAGATCAGCCGCAGGATGCAACAAGACCCCGGCGAGAGCGCGAGGGGGGAGGAGGGTGCTGATGGCGACGACGACGACGATGATGATGATGACGAGGACGATGATAGTTGGGATGACGACGACGACGATGATGATGATGATGATGATGATGATGATGGGAGGGAAGGGCAAGAGCGATGCGGAGGAGCGCGCGCATGCAAAGGCAGTGAATGAAGAAATGAAGGCTGCTGATAGCCATGACGGTAGTGAGGATGAAGACCCAGATCGCCCGCATGCCGGAAGCAGTGAGAAGGCCATGAACGCTGGCCCTCCTATTAAAAATGAAGAGGAGGGGGAATCGGATGAGGATGGCAGTGAGGAGGACGACGATGATGACGAGGAGGAGGAGGAGGAGGAGGAGGAGGAGGAGAAGGATGAAGAGGAGGGAGAGGGGAGAGAGAGGAGAGAGGAAAAGGAAGAAAATGAGGCGGCAAAAGACAAGAAGGCCAAGAATGTCAAAATTAAAGTTTCAAAGCAGAAGGAGAAGGAGGAGGAGGAGGAGGAGGAAGAAGAGGAGGAAGAGGAGGAAAATAAACAACAGGAGGGCGATCAAGAGAAAAACGATGAGAAGGAGGAAGCCGATGATGATGAAGAAGAAGATGATGATGATGAGGAGGAGGAGGAGGAGGACGACGACGAGGAAAAAGAGATTTCAGTGGTAGTGATAATTTCCTAATTTTTCATAAATAAAGCAAGAGCCAAAATCTAATTTAGCTAAGTTTGAGAGGAAGGGAAGGATATTTTGATTTGTTTCTCTATCGTTGTCTCGATCTCTTTCTCTCTCTCTCGCGATCTCTTTCTCTTTTTGCGATCTCTTTCTCTCCCTCTCTCTCTCTCTCTCTCTCTCTTGTTTTCCCTCTCCCTCCTTCACGCACACACTAAATATACATATATATATATATATATATCCATTAACATATTCATCTGGTACTCTGGTACAAATCCACACCACGTAGAAACGGCGGCGACTTACGCGCCGCGACAGGCGCTCCCCAATGCGAGTCGCGATGGCTCGCCATAGCTTTGAGCGCATGCTGCGCGACTCCTCTCAGAGCCCGCCGATTCGGCCCGTCCGGTCGTCAGCCTCCGGAGCTGACGTGGACGAGTCAAAGAACACCATTGACTATTTTGAGCTGCAAAAGCGACTACGACATGCTCGAAAGGAGGCAGCAATGCGGCAGCGAGCACTCCAGGCTGCTGCCTTTAAGATTGGAACTGGTGGGGAGGAGATGATGCGTCCATGCGTTGTGAAAGAGGGGGGGGGAGGGGGGGGGAATAGGTTGGGGTGAATGGGGTGGGGTTAGCCGGCGTGCTCTCTTTCTCTTTGTCTTTCTTTTAATTGGAGTCATGTTTCTAATTCACCTCCTTGTACGGAATCGATCATAAAAGATGTCAGGCATAATTTTATCGATTGCATCAATGTATATATAAATATATATATATATATATATATATATATTGTTGTATATATATGCATTACACACACACACACAAACATTAAAATGAATATATAGTATTTGATATGGGAATGTAATGCGTAGGAGGTGACGCCGCAGGGTCACTACCCGCAACATCGGCATCACAGGGAGGCCCCTCCTCCCCGCACCACATGCTCATGGGGGCAGACGATGTAACGACGCTGAACGGGGTCGAGGCCATGCTGAACCTAACCAGAAAGCGTTCCAGAAGAAGCTACTCAAGCAGAAGTAGCAGCAGCAGTGGGAGCGACTCTGCCAACGAGGGAGGGGGAGATGAGAGGGGGGGGGGAGGGGAGGTGGACGACGAAGACGACGACGAGGACGATATGGAAAGTGATGAAGGTGATGCTGCATCTCGCAGGATTACAACACGAAATCAGACAAAGAAACGTAACGTCGTAGCTGGAGAGAACGCTAGCCCATCATCATCCGCAAATGCGGCCACTACCGCGAGGGAGCGAAGAAATACATCCCTGAATGTCCCCGTGAAGAAGGCCTCCCAGAAAGGGAAGCTGAATTCCGAGGAGTCCTCATCCTCTTCGTCGTCCGACGATGACTGCGGTCTCCTTGATCTGTCTCTAGACGAAGCTAGGCTGTCTCAGCGCCAGCAGCAGCAGCAGCAGCAGCAGCAGCATCAGCAGCATCAGCGGTCGTCGCTACGGCGCGCTGACTCTTCTACGGTCTCTGCTGATGACAGAGTCGAAAATTCGAGGAAAAGGGCCCGTCATGATAGAGTGAGACTTGACGAAATGAGCAGCAGCAGGAACAATGGCCTTCCTGCCGGTAAGCCCGCTCAGAAAAATGACAAGATGGCAAATCCGCGCCGACCGCGACGCAGAGAGAAAGGGTTCGCGTCGATGATCAAGATTTTGAACACCTCCAGGCACCGGAAGAAAAGCAAAGGGAGAACGCACTAGACTTCTGGTGCGCAAGCATTCGAGCCCTGTATGCCAAGTCGTGTTTGACTATGATGGTAGACTTGTAATACAATGTGTGTGTGTACGTGTAGTGTTACTGTGTACGCCCATCATTGTGTCGAGCAGATCATTCAATTCGTGTTGGCCTGCATGGCAGTCTAGCAGAATGGCTAGAAGTAGAAAATTGGAGAAGGCGCGCAGATGTAGCATGAAAAGGTTCAAGAAGATGAGACATCTAGAAGTTTGGAACTCTCCAGCACCAGCTAGATCTAGCTAGCTAGCTAGCTAGGTCTAGAGGTAGCAATCACTCCAGCATCAGGATTTCCAAACCTGCATGGAAAATGCTAGAATGGCGACACACATGCCAGCATGCATGAACATCTGCAAGACCTGGTTGCACGTCGCGCCGCTTGCCAGCTAGCACCGCTAGACCGTGCGCACCACGCTGACAGGCTCCAGGGCTGGCTAGCTAGCGCGGCTAGCATGTGCTGGAGGGCTGGCCAGCTGGAGGGTCTAGCGCAACTCCCTGGCTAGAGAGACGTGCTGGCATGGTTCAACAACCTAGCTAGCTAGCTAGCTAGTTGGCGTCTCACAGGGACATTGATGTCCACATGCGTGTACGCGCAAGGAACACATGTACCCAGGCACACCACGTGTACTAAAAAGAGCACATGTGCCATGTTCACGTCTACACGTGCACCAAAAAAGACATGCACATGTACCAAAAATTCACATCAGCATGCACATTGCACACGTGACATCACACGTCCATCGTGAGCATCCCTGGCCAAGTGCACCTGCAAATTGTCTCAAGCTGTTGTCTGCGTGCACACGTGACAAAATCAATCCGTTTGTTTTCATTCACATCAACGTCGTGCATCCACCAACACAAAACAACTTGCCATCTGCAACAGCCACTCCCAAACAACACCTAGTGGTCCCCAAGTCAGGCAGATTCTTCCACTCCTCATTCACTTTCTTCAAATCCACACTCTAGATTTGAGGTCGAATTAGTTTCAGGTGTGGAGAGTCTCCAGAGACTCCCGAATCAATTTTGGAAAAAAATGTCCACAATTTCAGGTTGTCACAAAGTTCCAATCCATCAAATGTTTAGATGTTTTAGACAAAACTTTCAGCAAGAACAAACTGAAACCTGCTGAAAACGAAGCAGCAAGAAAAACAACAGAGGAAAAAAAAACCCGAAACCGAGAGAGAAGTGGACTGACGAACCTGTTGAAATGCAGACGCGCAAGCGAAAAAAGAAAGCAAGTTGGCAGGTGGTTTTTTTTCCTGAGTTGAGGGAGTGGCATCCATTCGATTCGTGTTTGTGACAACCTGAAATTAATGCTTGTCGTAGGTGATGATGGCAGGTCATTCATCGGGAAACAATCCACATTTTTCTGGTCTAGATCTAATCGCTTGCGGACTCATTTGTCATCGACATTTTTTTCTGGAGACTCTCCACACCCATGACCAATTCAGGTTCCACAGACCCTTGCGAAGGTTGTGTCTATGCACAGACTAGTGACATCAAGCAATGGGAGGGTGCAACATCTGTGTCACAATTCTTGGGAAAAGACGATTGGAAAGTGAGCTGCAGACAAAAGAAGAGGCGAAAGAAAGTGTCAAATGCTTCAGGCATTGGTGGCCTCGAAAATTCGACAAGCTGTGGATCCACTGCGACTTTCTTTGTTTCTAGGAATCGAACGAGCAACAAAGACAAGAACGTGAGCGAGAAAGTGAAGCAACTGGAAAATCATCTGAGGTGTTGGAAGGAAAATTTGAAACACGAGTTGAAGAAGCGAGAGGAAGACATGTCCAAATGTGAGACTCAATTGAAGAAACTGGAGAATGAAATCAAAGATGGAGACAGCGATGAAGGGGAGACCAACGAAGGGTTGGATGGTGAGTGCAAAGAGCGAGACATGATCCGTGAAATCATGACCCAGCGAGACATTTTGGGAAAGCATCGCAAGAAAATCAAGGAAATCAACGATGTATTGGAAGGAAGGAAAGTTTGTAGCAAATTGAGGGATGCTCGGGACATTTTGAATGGCCAGAAGAGTTCGGAAGTCGCTCATCAAGTGACGATGGAGCAATGTGCTTTCAAGCCAATGGACACAAAATTTGTGCTGAAATGCAAATTCAACGATGGGAAAATGTCAGTTGTGTCTCAGTTGAGCGACGAAAGTGTCACAGTGGATGGGATGTCCTTCAAAGGGCACAGCCTTTCCTGTTTGCGAAAGTGCGGGGACGAAGCAACTGTGATTGCGGTCGCCCAAGCGGAGCTTCAGTTGTCGGAATCCATTCAAACTCTGTATGAGAAGACAGCTGAAAAAATCACACGACTTAGAAATGAATATGAGGAGGCAGACATCAACGACGAAGGAAGAAAGTACAACCTGGTCGCGGAGGAACTGAAAATGAAGCGATTACTCGGCAGGATTAAAAAAGGATAGCATAAAGCTGAGATGCTGGTGAGTGCCTGCATCGTTGAGAGACTGGACGACCTCAAATTAGATAAATCGGTCAATGTCAACGGTCAACAAATACTAGCAGAGCTGGAGCGCCAACGAAAATTATCGGAGATGAAGATGTGGACAAAACTGCCTGATGTGGGGACTGAGAGGAATGATGTGGGTGTGGCCGTTGGGGATGGCAAGCTCTTTGCGGTTGGTGGGCATGATAATGATGACAAAGGTTACGACCTCAAATCTGGGGAGTATCTGGATTTGAAGACAGTGGATGAGGGGTGGAAGAATCTGCCTGATATGGGGACTATTAGGTGTTATTTGGGTGTGGCTTTTGGGGATGGCAAGCTGTTTGCTGTTGGTGGGTGTGGTGGTAGTGGTCACCTCAAATCTGGTGAGTATCTGGATTTGAAGAAAGTGGATGAGGGGTGGAAGAGACTGCCTGATATGAATATTAAGAGGGATGATTTGGGTATGGCCGTTGGGAATGGCAAGCTGTTTGCGGTTGGTGGGCATGAAGGTGATAATTATCACAAATCTGGGGAGTATCTGGATTTAAAGAAAGTGGATGAGGGGTGGAAGAAACTTCCTGATATGGGGTCTAAGAGGAGCTTTTTGGGTGTGGCCGTTGGGGATGGCAAGCTGTTTGCTGTTGGTGGGCTGGATGGTGATATTGGTGCTCGTCCTACTTTGAAATCTGCGGAGTATCTGGATTTGAAGGAGATGTCGGCGGGGTGGAAGTATCTGCCTGATATGAATATTAGGAGGAACCATTTTGGTGTGGCCGTTGGGGATGGAAAGCTGTTTTCTGTTGGTGGGTGGGATGATAGTAGTAGTTCCAAATCTAGGGAGTATCTGGATTTGAAGAAAGTGGATGCGGGGTGGAAGGAGCTTCCTGATATGAATTTAAAGAGAGATGAGTTGGGTGTGGCCGTTGGGGATGGCAAGCTGTTTGCAGTTGGTGGGTGGGATGGTTACAATTCTTTCAAATCTGGGGAGTATCTTCGTATCGCTATGTAGACTGCTTCCGCACACACATCGAGATCCATGTGGAGAAACATGGTCATTCATAGCCATCTACAACTTCGCTCATTAGACAAATGTGGACTTTCATCACTTCATCTCTTAGTTTGCGATAGAATTCAGGATTCAGTTCGGCTTTTAGGTCGTCCATTGCGAGGACGATTTCACTAAGCGTTCATCGGCAATGTCATAGACTTCTTCTGCTGTGCTACTTTTTGTTGCTTGCTCAATGTCACTCATGTTGATCTCACAGTGAGATGTGTCTTCAAATGAAATCATGGATGAATGCTCTGTGAAAGTTGTGAACAGGAATCCTTTTGCTGATGGAACATGTTGTTAAGTGAGTGCGTTGTAGCAGTCACATGTCAGCACATGGCAGTAGCACATTGGTGTGTAGCTAGCAGTCGCATGTCAGTGCACAGCAGCAGCAATTAGCAGTCGCATGTCAGCACATGAGCACAGCACGCAGCGAAATGCTTCCCGCACATGCGGAATGTCAAAAAACAACTCTCACATCTGAATGCCGTGCTAGCATGTGAGACAAATGTGCGCAGACTGAAGAAACGAAATCCTTTCAATGCTAGAATGGTCATCCCAATCTAGCAATGCAGCCATCTAGCCATGCTAGCATGCAAAGCAGCGGCTGCAGCGCTCACGTTGCATCTGTGATCGACTGCTGTCTTTTCTGTCACACGGCTAGCTAGCTAGACGGACTTTCATGCATTCAAAATCATTCTTGTCCGGTCGTCGATGTCTGTTTGCAGCACGCGCAGTAGTTCTTGCCTCTTTTTCTGCTGCAGTCAGTGGCTTTGTCTCATCGCACGTTTCGATTCATGATGGTGTTCGTGCATGCAATTCGTGCATCATGCCGGAGTGCCAGGCTAGCAGGCCTTCATTTGGATGCGCTTTTTCAAACACACCTCTAGACCTGCTGCTTTTCAAGTTTGGCGCAACTGTGTGATGCAGCACATCTAGACATTTCTGGATTTGCGCATCGTCACCGCAGTGCCGATTGTGGACACAGCTAGACAGTGATGGCACACATCTAGACATGTCGTGCTAGCATGCACATCTACTAGATCTAGACATGATCATTCCAGACGTTCTAGCGTTGCTAGATTGAACACTCTAGCAATCCTTGAGCTTACGACTGCTAGACTGGCTAGCTGGTCTAGAGACAAAGCGCTTGAAAGTCTGATGATCATTTTGCGACGCTTCAACCTAGCTAGCTAGATCTTGAGATGTGTGGATGTGGTTCAGGTTTAGTTTTCTATTGGTCATTTTTACTGGCACAAACAGCTTGATTGTCGTCCAGCCGTAAAGCATGATGATGCGCATGTAAATATCTACATACTAGCCAGCCTTTACTAGTTTAGACATGCTAGCATGTAGCGGGATACACATGCTTATTATGTTTAAACACTGAGACATTAATGAGTACACGGGTTCAGTGGAACCGTTTTCATCTGGTGATTCTAATGATACCAAAGATTAATTTTATCCGCCGAGTCACTAACATGTCTTATATTTTATCTCCTCATGTCTACAATCTAGTTTTTATATCTATAAACTTCTAGACGATTTCTAATCCATCATAAGATGTCTAATACTTTTTATACTCGTGCTAATCTACGGACGCGTATTTTTTCTTCTTAAACTCTGATAACACGCGTGGTCGACGGCGTACAGCTGATATTATTGATGATATAGGGTTTCATCAAGATGATATTTCAAGTTAAACGCTAGCTAGATTTTATTTGGTTTCTAGAAAAATTGCTGAAAGCTAAGTTACATGAATCGTAATCATCAAATACCTTTGGGTGGAGAGTGGGCTACTGGATCTTCTGCTGAAGCTTCTGTGAGATCTTTAGCTGTAAAGATCCAACTCTCTTCCAAAAAGGTGCTATTCAAAGTACCCTATTGAGAAGATAGATAGGTTGAATTCTGATCATTGATTATGTAAACAAATTATGGACCGTTTCCGAGAATGTATCTTTATAGTCGGAATTCTTGTCAAACGTAGCAGTATTTGTGACAGAAACGTCGTCGTCATCATCCAAAGCGAATGGCATGCTTTAAAACGTAATTATTGTTTTTTACTTTTCAAGCAACAAATAATTCTACATTGGTAAAACATCTCACATGCGATTCCTGCGCTTCTTCCGCTTAAATGTATTCGATTTCCTAATTTGTGTAGACATGTAATAGAATAGACTTTGTAAATATGAATTGGCTCACAAGGTTAACAAATTGTATAATTGTAAAATAGCCCATGCACATTTCTACATTAAGTTCATGGGTTTAACGGTACGTTGCTAGCAGCATGTCGCTAGGAGTCATATCAGCCTGTAAGTAGGATAGAAGTATGAGGATAATTCTAAATAATTAGAATTACTCCCGAATTCATGACACCCAATACCACATCGCTTTCGTCTTTGTATATATTTCAATTTCGCTATCTAGTTAGACCAGTGTATCCGAGTCGGGAGACAAGTCTGCTTTATCAATGGGGTACCTAGTATGAATGCACTTAGTTCGATTTGACGTGAAATATCTTGAGAGGTAATATTTACCACTGACGTAAACTGCCTTGTAAATCCTTTTTCATTCTCCGCTGAAAATGGTTCATAAGAGAATCTAATGTAAAGGATGCGAGTAAATGTAAATACCATTCTAGCTTTTGAATCCTCTGCTCTTGTGAGATCCGAATCACTGGACTCGTCGTAAATCTCATTCTACAATTACCAAGCTATTTTGTTACATTAGATAAAATGAGCATTTAAATTTATGTACGTTGACAGCAACAGAATGTCCTCTCCTCCGATAAATGTCGTCTTAGTCAAAATATTAAATTAATGTTTCCCCATTGAAATTGAAAGTGCATCCTAAAATACCTTGAAAAGAATGCAGGTCTGACATAGAATCAAGGTTGAGTTGAACGAAAGGTTTGCTATCTGACTTCGGTCTCAGAATAAAGGAAGGAGAATTCCCACTACGCACTAATGGCTGGGATGTAGAGGATGAATAAATCTTGGAGCTTAATGATTAAACAGCTCTGGTAAAAGTGACTCTTACTTTTAATGGGGCCGTATTTGATCGATAATTCTTACTTCCATCTGATTGAGTACAACTTCAACAGAATATACGTTGCGGAATAACGTCGAGGCCCTACCTGATGGCTTGTTTTCAACTTCGTTGCACGAGCCTACTGTTTTAGCTACATGGGTGTTCCTATTGAATCCTAGGCTCTTTGGAATATTTAATCTAGGGTTGCTGGTGTATAATGGTTGAGGTGAGGACCGCCCTATGATGAATGCGAAAGATGAGTGCCAGAAGACCCGAAGGGCTAGTCTCTTCAAATTGGAATACACTTAAATACCGCTCGCGTAAACCGAACTTCTTGAAGATCCTCTGCTCCGATTCCATTCAATTTTTTCGTTTGATTCGTTTAGGCTTCCACTCTTCCTATTGTCGGAAGCTCTAGGTGATCTTGACTTGAAGCGGAGGAGGGATCTCGGAGACAAGGAACTTTGACTTTTTTGCTCTGAAAGTTTAAAAATTAATAAATTAGATTTATCCACATATAAAACTGAGCCTATATTTTATTTAACACATCCTTTGTTAAGTTCTTGCCTTTAGGAAGGATCTGAACGAGCCCGATGTCTAAAGCTGCCTGAGACTACAATTTAATAATTTCACAAAGATAAATAAATTAACGCAACTACAAGTAAATACATTCAATAATACTTAATACTTGTTGGATTATTGTCTGACCGTTGATGTAGGCATTGGGGGGGGTTCAGGCATAGGCTCTTCGTCCTGACTATCTTCTTTGGGCCGACTCCAACACCTACAACCAAAACCATCATCCATGGGTTGCGTTTGAGAAATACATTCCCCTACTTGTATAGATTTCTGAAATATTCCATGACACTGCTGTCTCTTCGCTTGAAATAGCTGCTCCTTCGTTTGGACTGCCGAGAATGTCGATCCTTTGTAGCTACAGACTTCACGGAGGAGAGGATTTCATTTACTTCGCCCTTTATCATTTGCTTTTTCCTGCATATAATCCATATAAACTACCGGCAACATAATGCATCTACCACCACTTTACCCAATATCAAGTGACTGTACGCGTCTGTGTGTTATCAGCTTCTTCTTCTTGGAAGTACTTATCATGTTTCCTGAAGAATATTAGAATACTGAGTATTTCCGTTCAATGATTCTACAGTTTTGAGGTGAAAATGAAAAAGAATACTGTTTCTTAAGAAGGGCTGTGGCGTCAGTGGTCTCGAAGCAGCGGGCGAACGCGAGTGTCGGGATACAGGACTGGGGGTGATAGAACGAGGTGTAGATGGCCACCAGCCTATAAAAAAAAAGTAAGAGACCTTAAGAAGAAAAACGGCATAATGTTTCGATTAAAATCTTGTTCTAACCCGAATTTGCTCTAGATCGGCTATTTCTGAACATGAGTAGCACTCAGCTTTTGTTGATATTTTACCCAATATTTAAAACCTGTTTTGCCGCCGTTTGGCTGCTTGAATGTGGATAGCATCTTTAATCTTCCTCGATATGGAATGTACCTGAGATTATATGATCATCGAATTTTACGTTGCCGAGGAGCAGCTAGATGTAGAGCGGTGCCGAACCCCTTTCTCAATCAAAACTGGGATTGCTCGAACTGCCTGTTCCTCGGTTTCTCCATCCCTTTAAATGTTTAAGCGTATGTCGAACTTCGCAGAATCATACTATTGGCATTGTATGAATCTTTGAGGATATTCATGCATCTGATAGATCACCTGAAAGCCTTTTTCATCCAGGGAGCAATTTTGTTATCTTCTACTAAACTGTATAATAATAATCTTAATTAATTGTGGAAATAAGTGTAATAAAATCATAATTTAACCCGTTGAACATTAGACGGCACAGCTTAATAAGATGATTGCTCTCGTCCCTGAAATGTATTTGTCACAGAAGCTTAGTTCGAACATATTTCAATATTTACCTGAGAGCTTTAAAGGCCTCAACACATAAACCCACAAATTGCTTCCATCGTCTCCTGGTAGAAATGCAAGGAGATAATGACGATCTCAAAATATAGTTCTTTGAAATAACGTCACCGTTTTCGCAATGCTCGACGCATCTTCGTCTTAACCGCAAAATCAGGAGAATCTATAACAGCATAACACGATACACATTAGTTGTGACATCGAGAAGTACATAAATGGCTACTGACCTACATAACGTGTTTTTCTACCAAAGCAGTGCTTGAAGTCAATTTGAAGAAATATTCGGTCATCTGAAAAGCAAGCTCATTGGTTTGTATATGAAGCTACAGGGTTTTATCTCGAATAACCTTTTATCATAAAATTCGATTTATGTCTGTCTCGGCATCCAAGAATATAACATGCTACATAGGAGCCTATGGACAAATTTTCCAATTTTCACCCTTTTCAATAAACATTATCTGCTGAACTGAGATGCGTTATACCTGCAGCAGATCTTACAAATTCATCTAAGGTTGCATGGTCCATCAAATTGATTTTTTCTTCCGCAGGCCAGTTCTTATTAAGATGCAATGTTATTTCTAGTATAGGACAGCAAGGTGTGTCTTGATTACCAGGGATTCAGTGGCGTTAGCAACAAATTCCATAAGACCGGCATTTTTACTATACACATATATATATATATATATATATATATATATATCATTTAATTGCAAGAAGCATCTACCCTCAATTGTATTAACCTTATAGCACAAATTTTAAACGTATAAGCATATGGTGTCAGCTTTTGCTTCATTGGAACAGATCTGAGTGGAATAGGAGAATTCTCAAATTTCTGATGACTTGCGAAAACTTGTTGTCATTACCTCCAGATAACGTTAAATACCTCAAACATCCGCATTACCATCATATCTGTACGAATCTAAAGAATATAACAGATTAGTGTTTTATACCTTGAAATTGATTGCGAATGTGGTAATTGATGCAAAGAATCGATTACCTCATCTGGCTTGAATATGACTTTCCCTTCAAATGAATTCAATCCTGATATACTCCCCGTTTACGTATTATCATATGTGTTGATAAAAAAATGACCTGAGAGTTTGATGCCTAGTAGGGTTGGCGCATGACCGGAAGAAAATCTACAAATTTTGAATAATAAATTCAATCCTATTATCTGTGTAGATTCTAACTTACTTTTTGATAACACGAATTGAAGTGACTGTTCTCTCTGGATAAAGGGGACATAGAATCTGTAGAGGATGGCCGATGTCACCATATTTTACCTGCAAATTCACATTAACATGATCAAGATTTTTTATACAGCATTCCAAATATGCTTACGGAAGTGAACTCGCCATTTTTGTGAAAGAAGTTTACCTATAATTAGAATATAGCAATGCTGATCGTACTACATGGAACTTAAAAATATCATTACGGTATCCAAAACTTGTGTCTGGGGAGCACCGACATTTACCAGTCGAATGTTCGAAAGATGGCACTAATTCACAAATCGAATGGTAGTATACATGATGGAAAAAAAACATTGAACAGCAAGTACTGTGGTTGGCATGGATCTGTGAATCCAAAATGCCAGACGAAGGATAGTGGTATTGCCTGATTCAATCGTAGGGTTACAAAAATAAATTGCTCAGAAATGATTTTTGAAATTTATACCTTTTATTCTCTTTCTCAAAACTTTGCTTGATTTTTGTAGAAGAATGGGCAACAATAGAATAATTTGTCTGTCTGTCATCTTCTGAATGTCGCCTTCACTTAGGATTCTCTGATGAGATTAGACAGCTTATTTCTCATTTTTCCTACAATACCAATGTTTCTAACCTTGCAGACACAATTATAAAGACGAATCTAAGACATAGTTACAGATTGTTTTAGTAAAATGTAATTTCATGTTCAGAAATAACGTATCGAGACTAAACAGTAGATAAGATGCAATACTACCTCGGACTCAACATCCTCATCGTAAAGATTTGGTGTTATTCTGAGGTCATTATAAACCGTAAACATTCTGCGCCAAACTTCATGAACGTACCAAATATTTACCGGGTGAATTGTTCTTTAATTCCAGGGTAATTTCCTTTCCAATCCTAAGAGTAATAAAAAATACCATTTGACTATTCGATCAATTTCTAGTGAGTAGGGAGTATAACCCTCTTGAAATATGCGACACAATTTGGATTCAGCGTTTTCTTTGCAGCTGTTCCATGATGAAATTCAACCTACAAATATGAATTCCCACTGGATCGATAATGTCCTCATTCATTTTGATAACAGCCAAAATTATACCTTCAGAGTTCCTTCACGTCTAGATTCACCCTCTCGGATAATTCCCAAGCCAAAGCGAGTTCGCACATATATAGGAGTTCTCGAAAAAACATACTTTTCCATCTGAGAAAATAATTTGGCAATTATTCTTTCTTGCACCTCACTTAGATGTCAAAATTCAACCAGGTCGAAAAATGTTAATCGTTTAGTCATTATACCATTAATCTATCATCGCGAGTTCTCTTCATATCATGCTCAAATACGGCGATAGATCGTTGAGTATCAGATAATTCGGACATAACTGTTCCTGTTAAAGTTACTTTCATTGCACATCCGTAATTTTATTTCATCTATCTCAAAATGGTGCTCTTTTTGCTAAGAATACAAGTAAATACCCTCGTCATCTGCATCGTCATCTGCATCGTCATCATCAGGAAGCTCAGAGCTTGATACCCATTTCGATGCAGATAGCATTATCTGGGTTGAATACAATTATTCTAGGTGACTCTTACTAAAAATGTAAATGAAATTCCTGCTTCTTACCCTCGAATTGCTTTCTGGACGGTCTTAATGATGTCATAATATTCAATTCATGAGATGATTTATATCATATATTTGTACATAATGTACCTAGAGATTCGCTAATTTGAAGCGAAGTATCCCCCAGCTGAGAAAAATATAAATGTTCAGTCAACTGACAGAATATAAAATTATCCAAACATCTACCTTTTTATCTTTAGCAGGAATTTCTTTCTTTTTGACAAATCGAACGGAACTAATTTGTGGTTCGCCGTAGATTGTACCTTCTGGATCTGCCATTGCTAATTTGGCCCAAACCTATCATTGCAAGTTGTGAGAAATGAAACCAAAAATTTATATTTGGTCACATTTTACTCCGATTACCAGAAAATCCAACCGCTTAATGTATCCTATGAAAATAAAACAATTACGCGTTAATATAATGCATTTATTTGTTTATTTGGTACTTCATGGAGATTAGATAACGTTTCTACCGTCTCCTTTATCA
Organism: Bigelowiella natans CCMP2755; assembly: GCA_000320545.1. NCBI lineage: Eukaryota > Cercozoa > Chlorarachniophyceae > Bigelowiella > Bigelowiella natans. Next base: position 16,171 of record ADNK01001946.1, read on the forward strand.
ATGCGATCAAGAAAACGCAGTATGGCTTCGTTCAAGTCTCTGATATAAAGATATGAGCGAGTGGGTCATTTTAAAGATATACCAAATACCTTATCGAGCCTGTGCCTGGTCTTGATTTTGCATCTTCAGGGGACTAATATGAGGGAAAATTAATCAACATTTTGTCACTTTCAAAATTTTTATTCGTTTATATATTCGAATTCCCTTTTCAAACTGTACTTGCTACGAAATTAGGCTTCGAAAAAATACATTCGTTTGTAGGAGCGATCCTGAATCTCCATTAATGTAGGGCTTTGTTCGCATCAGTTTTGCTGATAAGGATATATTGATACGCTTATTTCTTGGATTATTTGGTATTATCCCCCTGTTTGTCCACATAGGAGAGGCTGGCCTGCTTGCCATGTGGGGAGACGCCCGTGGAGACACTTGGGGAGTTGTTTGCTCGCTTCTTATCGCAGGAAGCGAAGATTTCGATGAGTTTAGATCGGAATTCAGGGTTCCTTGAGTTACCTGTATACAAACCAAATATTTTACTATCCTGGTTATAATATAATGATTAGTAGAATAGATTTACCGAGCTATGACTTGTTTTCTTCTCGGAACTGTTAATTGGATGAAAAGCTAGGGACATAATCGTATTGTCTCCATCTTCATGGGTTCGTCCGTTCCTATTGTTCAGTATTGCTTTGATAATATTAACGAGTGTTTCAATTTCAAATATCTTACTCTATTATGCCAGGGCCGTTTGAGATTTTCGGTGGGATAACAAAGTTGCCCCTAGTACTTAGGAATTAATCAACTTATCACAAAAATGAAAGATGGTTTTACATACCCAAATGACCGTGTTCTTCTACGAAGTCGTCGACCATTCAATTCCCTCGTTTTTGGAGAATCCTTTGAGAGTAGTTATGAGCTATATCGTAGTTTCAACTTTGAAGATCTATACCATAGATGATATGACTTTTTCACTCTTCGAATGGCCTATTTTCTATGTGATCAATACCTCATGAATACAGTAATAGTCGACAATATTCAATATCAAACCTTCTTTTCTACATTATCCCCAGTATGGTCACCTGTTGTAATACAATACTGATTAACGAACTTAAAGGGTTCTGTGGTTTCGTAACCTAGCTTTTTCCTGCGTCTCAGTTTAATAGCTTTTCGTGCTTGTGCTCGAAATACCTATGATAAACTTTAATAATGGGAACATTCCTTGATCTTAGTGAGATGCAATACCAAATCCTTTAACAACGCAGCGGCCTATAAAAAGCATGAATTTTTTAAATTGGGAAATTGAGAAATGAGCAAGCAAACTATTTGTCACGTACTCTCTCTTTGGCCAGAAATTCACCATCCTCTGCTACGCGATGCCATAGCTATGAAAATAGTATCTTACCACATAATTTATTTTACACCTTGCAACATCACTACCTTTTCAAGAACTTTGTTTGTGCTGTGAGGATTTGCTTTTTGACTTTCAAACTCAATGAAAGCGTCGTCGATAGCACCAATTATTTCATCTTGTGTGGAGTTTGAATTTCCCATTCTTACTCATATGCCAGCGATAACCTTCTGCTCAATCCTTGCTCCCCATCTGCCAATTGTAAAAGAGAATCTAGGTTGAGTTCACGTGCATTCTACCCCATCTCGTGGACGAAACATTTGGCAAAATCTTTTGTCATAACTTGAAGAATCACAAAAACCATAAGCATTTAGACCTGCGACAAGCAAATATGACCACGAGAGCACTGCAATTCCATGAAGCGAAAAAATGAATTTCAAATAATTCGTCGCTCTAGGCCATTCTCCCACAAAGGTGCGTCAACAATGGAGCTCATCTGAATTGACGTTGTTCAAGAAAAAAGCGATGTAGGATATTGTCGCAGGCTTGAATCGACCTGCAGCATGAAAGTGCTGGAAATGAGCATTACCTCGATCTTCAGCTTGTTCGGAAATTGCGCTCGCGGCACGCTTGAACACACTGACATGGTGAGCACTTTGAAGCAACCCATCGTTCTCAAAGAAAGTGTGATTGCCTCAAAACGATGGAATTTCTTCGTTCACCGTTTGAGAGCTGCAGGGACACAAGGCACGCAAGCCCACAACGCGAGCTAGGCATCGAGTTGCGTCAGGCGCCACGCAGACACAGCTAGCTAGAGGAGCGGTGGATGAAAGCGCCTGTGGCCTGTGGCTAGCTAGCAGGCTTTTTTTCGCCGCTCATCATGAATGCGAATGTGGCATGTGACTCCCTGCTCGTCATGTTTCAATCCGATTTCCATCGTCATTGCCCTCATTTCAATGGTGCACAAACACAACAAGTACTCATGGCAGAGGATGCTCTAGATGCTGCTGACAATCATGATGGCGAATCTGAACATGATGGTTTTCTTCATGTGGAACATCCAATCATGCAATGCACTCCTGGTTTGCAGCGGAAGCTCGTGTGCAGTGCATTGAAAGTTGTGGTGAGTGCAATGATGATTTGCAAAGGAAATCGCTGTGATGACAATTTGAACTTACAAAAAAACTACTTTTTGCCTTAATGCATGGAAGATGTGATGGTGTAGCGAACCACAAACCATAATGGATAAGGAAGTACTCTGTTTCCTACATCTCTCTCACGAGAGCAAGATTACATACAGAAATGCTTTCCGTGGAGACAATAATCCCTGTCAGCTCCAATCAAAAATCATCGGAGGGACTTGCGATGCCAAACGATGATGCATCGCGACTAAAATACAAACTTCTGTTTTATCTGTTTCTTTTGAAGAGCGGTGTCGCTCGATGACTTCTCAACATATATTTTATTTCTGAGGTCAATCTAATATGGAATGGCGGATGACGATAGTCCATCACTATCGGTTCCCCCAAGCAGGCTTTAGAAATATTTCATTGAAAATATTCGTGACAAGTAGAAGCCCTACCCTTGCCTCCGCGCCATTGATGAGAAACCGAATACCGTGACGTGCATAAACGTGTCTCATCGCGCCCCAATAGCTGAGGGACTGGCTCATTTGCATCGCTGTCTGGCAAACATGAAAACCATGCGACACGTATATTGCTACAACTGAGATCCTTCGAACTGAGATCCAGTGCTTGGCAGTGACGGTAGTCTTATCAGTGCTAGGAAGGACAGGATCAAGATACCTCTCGCTGAATCTATGCGACAGCATGAAGGGCCCACCCTGCGAGATAATGTCGCGCGCAAATGCGAAGAGAGAACCTCGGAATATGCCGCTAAGTTTTACCGCTGGTACAACTCCCAATCTACGGGCTAGCTCTATGTTGGCGTGGCCGTGGATCCCCCCCTGAAGAACACCCAATGCCGCGAAGGCCACCCAAGGGTTCATGTTGTCCTTGATAGGTGTAGCAACGTTTACCTGGACCATCCGCAGGGCTGCTTGTTGGGGGTATATTCACGTACAGAGACGTAGGTGTGAGGCTTTGACCCCGGGGTTAAGGCGCGTGATTTGATAGAGGTTCATCATTGGGGAGAACACGGAAATGCCCAGGCTATAACCTAACCTGTAAATAGGGCTTGCCGACGTATGGAGAGCTGCGCCTCTTTATGAGGAGGACCAAACTCTTTATGAGGAGGACCAAATGTCTCCACGTGATCTTTGAGGTGGGTGTTTTGCATCACGGTACAATGTTTCCGACGCCTCCCCCCTCTCTACTCTCCTCCTGTGTGCTCTGTTAGCAGGATTTTTCTCATGGGAATCCTCTTTCAACAGCTGGGGAGAACTGACAAATACAGGCGTTTCCTTTGCTACGACATGAGTCCAGAGCGGCTTGCTGGTGCTTTTTCGGGGGAATGTGCGAGTACGAGCATCCCACTCTTTTTTGAAGTTTTTGGACGCGCTGATTTCACCTGAAAATGAGGAAAATGTCGTTGCCGCTTCGTGAAAATCCCCTCCATTTGTGAGAGGCCTTGCGATGCACATGCTCCCCCCTCGCAGCTTGGCCGCTGCAGGCGGTCTCATCCTCGCCGTTGGCCTAGTTCAGCACACCCACAATCCTTCTCGTTTTTTTCTTTCATCTAGTCATAGGCGATTAACGAGTGTGAGAAGAAGGTCTATGTCGACTGCGGCATTGGGGAAAGCCATTGGGACATCCCAGGAGCTCCCGTTGATTGTGAGAGAGTTGAGCGATGCAAGCCTTACTTTTCCAAAGGGCCGGACATCAGCCTTGGAGATTGCCTCAAAGTGGAAGAACAGGTTTGGTGGCCTCATGGGCGGCGCCGCACTTGTGAACAAACAGCCGCAGCTATCATCACGCACGTTGTCCTCCAAGGAGAAGCAGATCGAGACCGGTGCATTGAGCGACTACCAATGGAGAAACCATTGGTACGCCGTCGGATTTGAGGAGGACATGCCACTCCCAGGATCGAAGCGCCCACTACCTTACAGCATCTTCGACGAGCCGTACGTGCTGTTTCGAGATGAAAAGGGGGCGCTCTCAGCACTTCTGGACAGGTCCTGGTTCCACACACATGTATGTGTGCTTACTGCGCTTAGAAAATCACTTTTACTTTCACGAAACCAAACACTATGATATATCCAATCTTCTTCCCTCTCCTTCTTTCTCTCTTTCTCTCTCTCTATCTCTCTCTCTCTCTCTCTCTCTCTCTCTCTCATCGTTTCAACTTCCTTCTCAGATGCCCGCATCGGCAGGCAAAGCTGAGCGAAGGGATTGTGCGAGGCGGCCGCATTGAGTGCGCGTACCATGGCTGGAGGTTTGATAGCAAGGGAACCTGTGTAGAAATCCCCCAACTCGACGAGAACGCATCCATTCCTAAAAGAGCTTGTATGCGAGAGGTGCCGGTTGGAGTCTCTGAGGGGATTGTGTTTCTGTGGCCCGGCTCGCCTGAGCTCGCAACGAACACCCCTCTCCCAAGGTCTAAAGCAGATCTGGATAGGAACGGAAAGGACTACATCATCAACAGCTTTGTATGAACCCAGAAACCCCTCTTTCTTTTTCCTTTGGCTTTGACAATGATGCCTAATCCACATAAAAGTACTCTACCTTCTCTTCGGCGCACACTACGCGCCTACTACATCCCTTTGCGACATGCTGAGACTCCATTGCTCCCCCCCCCCCCCCCCCCCCCACTCTGTTTGACCACTCCCACGATAAAATCCATCGGCAGGTCACCGACCTGCCGTATTCGTACGAGTATCTGCTAGAAAACCTCATCGATCCGGCGCACATCCCCGTCTCCCACGATCGGACCCCTGGAGGGGGGTTCATCGAAGATGCCCAAGCGTTGGATATGGTCGTCGATAGTATCACTGCGCAAGAGGGGGTGCGAGGACGGTACCGCGGCTCGAGGTCCAGCCCCTTCTCCTTCAGCCTCAAGTCGGCTCTCGAGAAGAGAAGGAAGCACGAAGAGGAAAAGGCGAGGAGGGCTGCCGGAGCAGCGGTTGCGGAGAACGACATGGAATACACCCAGGTTCGCATGCAGCCGCCAGGGATTTTGCGTCAGGGCGATGAGGCGGGGGTCTTCGAAGCTGCTCTTCATTGCATGCCGACGGGCCGGGGCAAGAGTCGGCTGTTATTCCGCACCGCCTTTCGCGTGATGCCAGGGTTGTCCCGCAACTTTGTTCATATGTATATATATATATATATATATATATATATATTATTTATATATGTGTGTGTGTGTGTACATTATGCAATTTTCCAATCGTACGCCTCGCGCCAGTGATAGGCGCGAAGTCGCTTAAACCCCCGCTTTTCTGTAATACCTTCTACGAAACAACACCCACAACAACAGCAGATTGATCATAAAACGCAAAAGACTGGCCGCTAGCGTTGATACACACTGTCGTTCTGCTGCGCGTTTGAAACAAGCAACAACAAACAACAACAACAACAACAACACACAGGTGGAAGGGCTTCCTCTTCCGGGTGCTGATCTCAATGAAGCCGCAATGGATGAAAAACCTCAACTCATGCAAGATACTTGAGCAGGATCTTGGCTTGATAACTAGCCAGGAGGACTTCATGCGCTCGCCGAGCTCTCCTCCCCCCCTGCCCGCCGGCGAAGCAGCCACCGACGCACAGACGCCGCCGCCGTGCGAGCGCAACTGGGAAGACACGTGCTTGAACCTTGGGACGCAGGACAAACTCGTTGTCGCGGTGAGAGAATGGCTAGATGGCGTTGGCCCCTCCCTGCCATACTATGAAGGCTGGAAGAGCAGGTCGCCTCCTGTTCTCAGCTACGATGCTGCCTCCACCCCATCCGTGCTGCCTTCTCTCCTCAGCAGCTCGCCGACCCTAGATCCGCACCACCGCGCGCAAACGAGCAGGTACTACCGGCATGTGCTCAACTCGAGGCTCTCTCGCAAGGCCCTCCATGCGGTGGAGAGGGGGCAAGTGCTGGCGAAAGCAGTAATGGCTGTCAGCTTGGCGATGGGCATGCTGTCGCGTTGGGAGCCTACCGCTATAGCCCAGGCCGTTTGCGCCGCCGGTTTTCTCTCCGCGGCGGCTGCCGCAGCGGGCCTCTCCATGATCGAGAAGAGCTTTTACAAGAACTTTGAGCGCCACCCGAAGACGACGTGGTAGCAGCCGCGGGAATGAAAAAGAGGGAGATGCAAAGAACTCGCCGTCGCCGGCCGAGGCGGAGACTCTCGGTGGTAAAGGCGATATCTGACCTTGCAACCTAACAGCGGCAGTTAAATAATAATATTACTGTTTTTTTAAAAATTATCTCAAAAATGCACTATTCAAGGGAAATCTATTGGTAAAGCACAGGATAGGCGGCGCTTAGTGGAGGGTGGGGATTTTGTTTTGTGTACAGAGTAACATTGCCGCGAGCCTTTAGTGGTTGGCGTTCACGGAATACAAGCTAAAATCATTGTATAGCTTCGTGATTATTGAATCAAAATTGATACGCCTCCAAATATTTCGGAATCTGTGTCTCACAACGCAAGATCTGACAGATAATCAATGATCAGTAGGGCGTTATTTATTGCCCAGTTCTTAGAGGTGGGAACATGTGCGCAAATGTCACATGAATAAAGAGAAAAACTCACAATGCTGCATTAGAATTAACTTTCGAAGACCGTATGAAGACAGGGGTATTTCTGATGCATGTTTTATACGTGTCGTACATATCCAATTACGCTGATGAAGTACAGCACCCGGCTACTTCATTTAATCATGCCGCTCATCGCGCACGTACGTAGTCATAGCATCAAGGTGTGCAAGCCGCGTATTAGACCTCATATAGCTTGGGTATTTGTGCATATTGCATTGCAACAAGCGCAAGGTACGATGATAGCGGAAAAAACGATTAACAGCGCACACAATTACATACCATGTTAGCATAAAACCTGTATTGCGCAGCAGCAGCAATAAGAACAGAAGCAAACCATGTCTATCACAGCACACATGAATGATTCGGGATGTCACTAGATGATGGTGCGTACTATGGCCTTTTCAATGCAAGCAGCAAATACTCAAACACCATTTCCAACATTCTCCAGACGTCACATTTCATCCTTCTTCTCCGCCTGGCTTTCTCTCTAGTCCCTGCTGTTTTTCTCCTCTCGTCGTTTCTTCTCAGCTACAATTCGCTCCCTTTTAAAGGCGTTGGCGACGCGGTACACGTCCGGAGCCTGAAGAATATTTCGAACATGATCATACCTCAAAACTAGCGGTATAAGAACCTGCGCAGAAACTGATGGGCCACATCAATTAAAAAAAAAAAGAATGAAAAATCTCATGTCACAGGGACAGGATTGACAGAGTTGATGTTTTCTCGGATTCACATCCTGGCTCTAATCCGCCGCTTGGCGATTGGTGCCGGCCTGCGGGTGCATGCCGGCGGTTGGAAATCATACCGGGAGGAAGTACCCCACGTACTCTACTTCATCCGGAGTCGTATCGAAATGGTAGTGGCCTGTGCCCAAAAACAATGCAAGCACACCGGAGTCAAAACCTCGGGTTCGTTAGTAAAATCTATAGGCCACGGCACAGCCGAGTACTCGAGGAAGCAATATTGCCAAAGCCCCGTCATCGCCACTGCTGGTGGACGCGCGTACGTGTGTGCGGGTGTGCGTGTGTGCGCGTGTACATGTGTGCGTGCTTCCGTTTCATCATTCTGTATGATCCTTCTTTCATGTCGCCTTCTCGTGGATAATGCGAATTCATTCGAATCTCCTTGCACCCCCAACACTATCGCACGTGTTGATTCATTTGCCAAAATGACCGCCCACATCATCATCGTTATAAAGATTTTCGAATTCTATCTTCTCTCCCCCCTCCTCTTTCTCCCCGTCTTTTTCTTCTTTTTCTTCTTCTCCTTCAGATCTCGTTCAATGTTGTTCTCTTCCTCACAGAACCTCCTTCATTTGTTCTTTGGGAGAAGAAATGCGTGTGCTCCAGCCTCAGATCCAAGCCGTTGGGATTCGACTGCCAACAAACGACGAGAATAATCAAAATGTCCAAAGAGCGGGTTAGAGTTTTGCATTTGCAGCGATGTCGCCAGGCAAAGCACTGTTTCTGTTTACAAACACACACACACACACACACACACAGACAGAGACAGAGAGAGAGAGAGAGAGAGGGAGAGAGAGAGAAAGAGAGAGCGTCTTCCTTCGCCGAAGAAAGAGTCGTCGTCGTTGAATGCGTGTTGTGTTTTGTCGGTGCACATTAACCAACCGGGGCAATGGTGGGGTCACCCGTAAGGAACACCGAGAGACACGTCAGGTCAGGGCCTGATTTTCCAAAAACAAGTCAAAATCGTCGCCTCATGCCAAAAGCAGGTGCCATAACATGCCTTCCTGGCATTGTCTAACAGCGCTGGCAAAGGCAGCGACGATTGCCGTGCCGCTACCACGCAAACCTCCGACGCAATGTGACGTGGCATGAGTTCCAAATCATCCAACGCGCAAGAAGTACCCATCTCGTAGAACTGAAGCCAATCCTCGACTTCTGGGCCGTCAATCTGCAGATAATCGCAATAGTTCTCAGCATACAAACGGACACGCACGCGCACGCACGCACGCACATAAACCTTTTCGCGCGCGCGTACAAAAGCAGAAACACACCCAGATGATAACCACCCAAAATACGATTTTTCCGCCATTTCAAGAGCTGATTACTGTGCTTTTAATGATGCAACGCTGCTGTCATTACCATGACAGTGGGCTTGAAATCCGGCATAACGTGCCCGCGGACCTTCATAAACCAATACACAACGAACACACACACACACACACACACACACATAAACATAATCTTATATACATGTATATATATATATATATATATATATATATATATATATAACTTTCATCTATATCACCTTGCCGCTTTTGACTTTAAAGACCCCCCCAATCCCGATTTGTCGAGTGCCGAACTTGTATGGTGAAACGTCAGGGAACACACACACACGCGCGCGCGCAGAGACAGAGAGAGAGAGAGAGAGAGAGAGAGAGAGAGAAAGGAGAGAAATTAGAAGCAATCAAAGCCCATACTGAGCAGAGTGTAGTCTACTCATAAACACGACTTTGACGAGCTTCCACCAAAACAAATACACCGACTGGGGAAATACCTCCTGCGACAGGGTGGAAAATGACGCAGTGGCGGTGTCGACTAGCTAGGTTGTGTCTCAGATAGCAATAGTGATGAAAGAGAAGAGAGAAAACGGGGAATCGGCCATGAGTGTCGCACCCTCTTCTCGTTCTTCTCGTCTTCGGCTTGCAAGCCTTTTGCAAGCCCGGTGCTGGATGAAATTACGAATGTGATACAATATATGTTTATATATATTATATATATATATATATATATATATATAATACATGGTGTGTGTGTTAGAATACGAAAATAACAAGAATAAATCGGCTTGCAAAATCATGCGCAATGCGTGCGCTTAATGCGTGCTCACTCGCACCGCATGCACGTGACGAAGTTGTCCTTGCCGATGCGCTTTTTGGCCCGCACCTCAACGACGTTTCCTACTCATTCGAACGTAGAAGGACGTGATCTATAGCATGTATATATAGCGTGGTGATGGTGGTGGGAGGAGGTCTCGGAACTATTCTAAGGGAAAAAAAAGGTGGATTTGATTTAGTGGCAAGCACGATACGGTTATGGGTCGGAGAATAACATTGTCGTAGGTACTTTATGCGGTTCCGCACCACTTTTTTAGTAAACTCATGTGATAGTGTTTGCAAAGACGATTATCATTGTAATCATCATCATCATCATCATCATCCGCAGCAGCAGCAGCAGCAGCAGCAGCAGCAGCAGCAGCACGATTACCATCGAAAATACCTTGCTTTCCATCACATGCAATGAGGTTCGCGAGAAGTCCAAATTCGCTCGACTAAAGAAAGAAGGTGGGAGGGGGAGGAGGGGAGAGGAGAGGGGGGCCAGGGAGGAGGGGGGAACCGAAGGAAGTATCAGAATAGAATTTCAAAATTCAAAATCCAAAATCATCCGGTTTTCCCCGAAAATGCATGCATGTACACCATCCAGCAGCTCTTCCATTCACCATAATTTTAGTGAAGGGTTGCAATTGCATGTGCAAAGTACGTTGTATTTCTCCATGGTATGGCTGCCGTCCTCCAAGACCTGAGTGTTAGTTAAATCGTCATCAGCTTGCTGGTGATGGATTGCTTCTATGGCTCTCGATTTCGAACGATGCCATGTGATTTGCATCTCGCGATCACAGCCTTATTTCTGACCGCGTGACGCAAAAGTCAACGAAGTCCCCGAATATTCTCAAACGGGCGGGCACACCCTCTTTTCTCAGATTCTCATTTTTTTTTCCCCCTTTCTTTTCCTTTGGAAGGAGTGCTCTCTTGACAGTTTAAGCTTCCAAGCATGCATTTGAGATTGCTTTTCTCACTCGTGTCCCAGCTCACCGAACCTTTGAGTAGCGACTGCAACGGCAATTCTCCGACACATGCTCCGTCGGCATCAGCTCGGCGTTTACCCCCACAACCTAGAATAAGAGGGGGAGGGAAATCGAAGGCAACTAACATCATTTTCAATTGTTGTCGTGAGTCAACCGGTTTCTTTGTTTGGTGTGCTGCAAAACCGCTCTAAGCTGCTACCTTTGAGGAGGCAGCACCAGCACCGTACACGTAGGCGCCTATGAGATGACGACGCCAACAGCATGATATACACAGACACAGTTTTATCTGATAATGCATAAAATTATGCATTCACACACATATTGGTATTTCCCCGGACTTCCCCTCCCCTACCCGCCGCCGCCACCTTTGAGCCCGACGTCCTCAGCGACCTGCGGGATGGTGAAGAACGCCGTGTCGTGATGTTTCGGATCGAGCAGATTCGGCACCCCCCCAATGTCAATGATGCGGGGGTTCCCGCATATTCCGGGCGCGGCCAGGCCCCATTTCGTGAGATCCGGGCACTGGACAACCTTCGTCTATTTATGGTAGGGGGCGGGCATTGGGGCAATATCGGCGCAGTTTTTGCGGAGGTAGCGATCTTTCTGTCTACTACTATATACCAAAATAATGTTCGCCTATAAGCAAAATGCAGCCGGCCAGAGATGAGTGTTGTTAAAGAAATGGGCAAGTGTTATAAGGAAGCGGCAGTCCCTTAAGGTCAATGAGTAGTGTTTTATAACTAGCTATCTAAATAGCGGGTGATAAGGCAACCTCAACTGTCTCGAAATTTCCCCGTAATGATTCCTGAGGCAAGTTAAATCGTTCGTCATAATTGTATCACAATATGTGTGGCGTGGGGGGTGTGGTACACGCTAATATGTAGAGATAAGCGTGCCAGGATGCACATCTTCTTGCAAAGCAAAAACGGAATTATCGAGTTTCGCATCTAGAGCGCGTATTATTCTGTAGTTGTCTGTTTTCTTCTGAATGCGTGGGAGGTTGTAGAGACCTTGAGCATATCGGCCAATTGGCTCAGCTCGGGGACGTAAAGAGACGCCTTTTCAACCTGCCCGGCATGCAATGAGTAAATATCTCCGAACTGTTCCTCACCTCCCTTTCGCTCTAATCAATTTTGCATTATAAATTTACTTACTTCGTTCGTGTTTCGTGATCCGGTGCACCTGCGAACATACAGCACAGATTGAATAGGTTGCTAAGGGAGGATGAAGGCAGGATGCGAAGTGCAGCAGCGGCCATGGCGAACATACCCCATTATTCGATGAGATATCCTCTCTATCCGGAGTGAGAAAGGTAATGCAGCGGCTTTGAATCGAAATATCGTCTCAGAGATCAGTATGTCCTCCCCCTCTTGGATCGATTTGCGGCGGATGGGCTGTGGTCCTTCTGGGGAAAGGAAACAATGTTCCGAAAAAAGAATGTTCAGTAGAAAGGGTTCCTGTTTCATAGTGCGACAAAGTAAAATTAATGTCGCAATAAAAATCAAATGCGATTGGACAGCCGGCTAGGAGAGGGAATTAACTAGTTAATTTATCTCCTAGACCATGTCGCAGGTAGAGCATCGGTGCTAGCCAGTTTGAGTAACGGTGATGTTTATCTTGCGACAGCAGTCGGATGTTGTCGCAGAGGGAATTTGTATTATGTTTTCCCTTATGCAAACTTGCGCTGGAGACTTGTCGCAGGTTATGAATGGCATGGCATGTTGTACTTATTCTCATGTACTGATTCTCAGCTTCCGACTGTGCTCTGCTCTGAGCAGATATGCTCACGGAAAGACTAAATGAGGGGGAGGGGGGGGCGAACTCAATAGCCTCCGAAATCCAACCTGGAGTGCATGAAATTGATGGAAGAGGTACTTCGTCTAACATCTCAATTGCCTGCGCGAAAGTGACACGTTTGAACACTGTCTCGTGCACGTCCTCAGATAGCTATGCGAGCGTCAAAGAAGAAGAAAAGGAGGACGGGTGTATGAGCAAGTTGTCACTCTATCTCATAAGCCACGCTGAACAACGATTTTATGTGTCACTATAAATATTTTCGGGAAAATTCCTCCTTCTCTCTGCATCTAAGCGAAGACTCGCGCACAAGTATATTTACCAGAAAGACAAACATCCAATTTGACAGACGAATTTCTCTCCTTTCTACCACGCCTTCTCCATGCCGCATCCTATGCGATCGCCTAGATGCCCCAGATGGGTTCAGGTTATTTTGCCATGGGTGGCGAAGCTCCAGGAGTTATTGTCCCTCTTGGCGTTCATATGGCTGTTCAGGTGTACCATAGTCTTCCAGTTTTCGAAGATGATCGATCAATTCGTAGCTGCAATACTTTGTTATTCATCCCCGCTCTGTCTTTTTAAAAAATTACAATTTCCTCCCTTATCCTTCCTTCCAAACCCCCCTCTCTTTTTAGTGTGCTATCGCTCAAAGCCGGCACAGTAGTAGGCAGCGTACTCGCACTGTTTGGCGTCGGTACTAATTGCTTATAGCGATGGTTCGTTTAACACAGAGTCTAGTTGGGCAAACACAGAGTATAATTTGCGAAAATTTCTCATCATGTTCGCCTATTCGTATCTCAGCATACCGCTTGTATAAGGGAGATTTCCGGCCTGGTATGTTTATAACTTCATGAGAATCTTTTACGGAGCAGCACTTGTTGTAGTCATAGTGTAGCGATAGTAGTAGTAGGAGTAATAGTTTTTGTTGTTGTTGTGGTGGTGGTGGTAGTAATAGAGATAGAAGTGGTAGGCGGTAGGAATGATTGTACGGTGAGAGGGTGTGTCAAATTGTGGTGATAAATATGAGAGGATAAGGGAATGGGCTCCTCAAAACGAGTGATAACACGAACACAAAAAAATAGCCAAAAACAGCAACTTCGCATAACCCTGTAATAAGAACTCGAAAGAGCGAAGCATGGCCATGGTGCTTGTACGGAGACAAAACCTTTCCTATTCCGTTCCATCGTCTTCTCCTCTCTTTCTTTAAATCTACTCCGGCTTTGTGCTACCGAAGGTTTTTTTGCCATTGGATTTCCAGTCTTGATGACGCTGATGGTTCCTCTCGTTTACGCGGACATAAATGGCTTCAATCAGCACTGGTAATCGCCTCTGCGCAATGGCGCCGCCCGCAGTGGCCCTTCATGGTGGATGACGCATGAGTCTAATTCTTCTCACAATCGAAAATCCAGGGCGGATGTAGATATCAACAGCGGGCTTTTCTTGATTTGCTTGTGCTCAGTCGTAGCCAAAAAACCGGTAATATATGCGGTATTTAGTGCTGCTGTCAAATACACCCCCCATCCAACAAGAGAGTACATTGGAGCGAAGCGCGGGAACATGTTGCGCGGTAGAAACCATGGCTGCTTTATTTAGCTAGAAGGGCGTTCGATAGTCTGTAGAAAGAATGCGAGCGGCGGCTACTGCCGTCGTTTATGTTACTTCGTAGCAAGGAATTAGGTGATAATGCCATCGCTTTTCAGGCCTTGATGGAGTTTTTCCCTGAAGAAAAGAAAGCTCTAGTGCACCTTCCTTTCATGATGAAAACGGCATATACAGGTGTATTGCTAAGTCGTCTAGACGCGTTAGTCGCCAAGATAGCTTGGCATGGCACCTGTTGTTCTCTGGGTCCCCTGCCGTAGTTGGAATGCTGGTTGAAGTTGACGTGAGAGGAAGCTACAGCTTCTCATTCACATGATGCACAAACTGAAATATCTTACATTCGAAACCGAATTTGGCGTGTCGGTGTCGGTGTCGGTGTCGGTGTCGCTGTGTTGTCGCTATCCCTGTTTCCCCTCCAGTTACGGCGATTTGGATGGCGTACTTTCTGGCGATCATTGGCATAAATCTTCTCGTGATTTGGTATGAGGTCTCTGGGACGCAATCGAGCAAAGGTAGGCGAGTACATCCCTCCGAACATACCGGAAACTAACCCTGTCGTAAGAGCGCTCGAGCTATTCGTCGAGTGTCCCTTTCGGAAGAGATCGATGTCTCGTTGTTAAAACCAACATGCTCGCGGTGTATGCTGGTGATGTAAAGATATGGCCAATGAATCCATCGCAGTGCATGCTTGATTTCTCACTCCTCTTCCTTCATTATCCTTCTTGACCTTCGACTTCGGTAAACTACGTGTTAGGGACTCGGGCCGCTTTTGCATTGATACCAACGGTCTCGCTAATAGCGCTAGCTTTCTGTATTTCGCCGAGACTCTTGGTATTTTTCGAAGAGTTTTACAGACTGAGGGATGAAAACGGGGGGGGGCGAGCGCGGTCACTTAGCTCTATGTTAGTGGACTGAAAAGCAGATACCATGACTGCATTGTGTAGTCTTATTGCGTTGGCTGTCAATGTATTGTGGTTATTTATCGTTGCTTTGAAATGTGAGACGGATGTAATGAAGGGATTAAATTATGTTAGAATTAATATGTACCTGTTGATAATGCTCTATGCATGGCCGAGTGCATGCATGCGCACTTCCATGCTATAACAGCAGACGATGATAGCGCTCGTCGCCGTACATGTGTAGCTGTGATCTATAGTGAGATAATCTGCTGGTTGCGTGCGCTATTTCGTCATTAATTCTGGTAATAACAGCTCATGCCATGTATTGCATTCACGGCTCATAGGCGCGACAGTAGTAGACTCCGCAAGTATATTTAATATATATACAGCGTATGTACATGCATCACATTGCATGTCTATTATCTCCTTGTATTTGAACGTACAACGTCGTCCTTCATTTCAGCTGCGCATCTACCTACCTACACGCAGCATGCTAGCTAGCATGTGTGATAACCTGACATAATCTATATGCATGGTATGTACATGGCAGCACCATATATGCTTTATGATGTGGCTCGCAGAGTAGTCTACGGCCGATCGAATTTATATAATATTACGTTCGCCTACGTACATATTTCACTCAGATTCTCAGAATATATAATACAACCATACAATGCACACACACACACACACACACACACACACACACTACTTTATGTTTGGGAAGGCTATTATATCACTATCTATAGACAACTATGCACATATGCGACTACATACACAGCAACAATGGCATGCATGATGTGCACGTGATCGATCGCAATGAGCAGCGCGAGGATCGAGCAACGTGCAATAATGCTGCAAGCGAAATGCAACGTTGTATTTTGTTTGCTAGCACAATTGGTTTGATGTGCTGTGCGTGCACATGTGTGTGTGTGTGTGTGTGTTTGTGTGTGTTGATGTTGATGTTGTGGCAACAAAACCATGTTGTTTGTGACCCTGGAGACTTGTCTCCATGAGACACCTATCTAGTAGCTAGCTAGCCATGGACACTAGCTAGCTAGCACATCCTACATTTTGCAACATGATAGTCATGCCGTGTACATGTTGTCAATGTGATGAACATTGTGTGAAGAACTATGCAGTGTAGTTATAGGGACCACATAGTTGCGATTGTGGTTGTCACATTTACCGGGGCAGGGCTACGACATGCATGCTGTGCGCCTGTTCATGCTCTGCAGTGTTCCTCAATTTGGCAATTCCACTTCTTATCACATTTACATAATATCTCATACTCATCATCAGTTGCCAACACACATCCGACCATCACAGCAATGAGCTAAACATTTGGTCTTCATCCGTCATCTTCACGCTCATCTGCTTCGAGTTCACTAGGAAGTCGTTGATTCCCACAGGTAAGCGTTGAAAAGCACGGATGATCCTCAATATCGTCGTCTTCGATGTCTCCGCTAACATCTACCAGCATAATCCATTCCTTCAAATCCGGACGATTCGGTGATACGATGGTCTCTATTGATCGCTTGCGAGCTGAATTGCGCATGGCATCCATCGTCGTCTTAGTAACATTTAGAGAGTTGAGCGTACCCATCGCAAAGTTGTAAGGGTTATTCCAACTTAGATCTGCACAGAGCGTCTGTATGTGCGGATGAATGATAGGCTGTTCATTGAGCGGGGACATGAGGCACGCATCATGAGTGAATGTCCGATCGAGGCTCCTCACGAGATTTAGAGGGAGGAGGTCCTTTGTCTCTTTCAATTTTGCCCCAGCTTCGGTCTGCAGCTCGTCGATGTAGTGTTCGACGAAAGCGCTTGTTGTGTTCTTGCTCTGGGCTGCCTGGTACATCTCATACGGGCGGGTGAGGGCGGCGTGAGCATCTTCGCGCTTGACGAAGTTGGCCCAATCTATCCATCGGTACCCATGCACGTCCTCAAAATTCCACATGCAGTGCGGGCGCACTGGAAGATACCATTGTGCGTCAGGGCGGGTTTTCATAACAAAGTCGAATTTCGTGTTTTCTTGCTTCTCATAGGCCTCGATGTCTTCCATGCAAGCCTGCATGCTTCGGAGTTGCCCAACAAGAGCCATCTCGTAGCTATTACATTCTTTAAATTCAGCGTTGGGGTTACATTTGAGGAGGTTGTCTTGTTCCACAAAACTCACTTTCGCAGGACTTAATGAATCGATTGCTACTTTAAGATCCTTGTCATCAATGGATTCTGAAGAAGGTTGAAAAGCAGATTGGTCCTGCGAGTGTAGCCTCATGAACACCTTGAAGTCGCCACCAAATGCCTTGATCAAATTTTCTTGAATGGTTCTATGGGTGATCGGGTTTACGAAAGTTCTTGGAGATCCAGTAAGGCACAAGGCAACGTTTGGGCGCTTGTAGTTTGAACAGAGAAGGTCAGATACGGACATTGTTTGAGATTTTTTCCACATGGTCGCCTGTGACAAGCTATCTGCTCTCTCCGCAGTAAGAACGGTACTGCCGCTCGGCTGACTTCTAGTAAGAGCTGTTGCATGCTGTGCGAAGATGAAGGCGAGGGCGAGGATTGAACCCCACATCCTTCTCCAATGAGAAGAATCGTCAATTCAATTATTCAACAAACCATGTTGTTACTGCAAGGAATTGTCATAGCGAATTATAAGATAATAGAAGAGTATTTGAATGACGTAGGGACAAAACCGGATGATTTTGCTACATTATAATATTTCTGTGAGACTCTCCTAGGCTGACATCCCCAGATTAATTGCACACAAACGTGGTTCATCCTCGCATTTCATCTGAAACGGAGGAGACGGTGCAAATATCGCCTCTGTTATATATCCTGCGACAATAAGCTATCCTTCGCCATTAAAATGTAGAACTTTTATTCGCAGTTTTTCTAATAGTTGATCTACCGGTAATCTAGTCATGTAACATTGTAAAATTACAGTCGAAAATGAAGGAACGACAATAAAAAAGGAGTCGTTTCATCTAAATAAGCGGATAAGAGGCGACATCAACCCATCAACTTTCCATCCTCCCCCGCAACTTGGAATGACGCTGCTCGTTACCGCAATCGCTGCCTTCTCCCTTGCCCTACCGGTTCGATCAGATCCGGACATGCCCCACCTTACTCAGGCGTGGCAGGCTGAGTCCACTGGAGACGGTTTACCTGGTGCGGTCGGTAAGGAATCGTACATCTACGAGGAGTGCAAGAAGACCTCCGAGACCTGCTTGCAAGCTCACATTTTCGATTATGGGGCAGACAACTGCATCAAGATCGAAGTTAACGGCGGTTTCAAATACCCTTACGGAGCCGTGGGATCAGGAACTTACTACGTCAAATGCGAGTCAGTTGACTGTTGCTATGCTGGCCAAGGAACCGATGTTCCCAGCATTAAGAAATGGGACATCGGGCCTGAAAATCTGCTGACCAAAGTAAAATACCTCGGCAAGCGTGACACCACAGAGCTGTTCAACAACTCTGTCCACGGGGCAGAGGTATGGAGCCAGACAACTTCCATCCCATTCTCCAAGATTGGCATCGACTACACTTTCTACGTTACTCGCAAAACAAACCCGGACAACACGACCGACGTCGTCACACACCGCATCGACTATTCTGTTCCCGGAGACACCAAAGTCAAGGCAGGCAGCATTTTGTACGGCGATTTCAAGGTGATTAAAAACATCACCGCTTTCCGTGACTACTTCAGGCCCCCTCCAGTGTGCGAGGCCTCTTCAGTCAGATCCTGCGACGCTGAAAAAGTTAGGCAATGGGAGAGCAAGTACTTCAGCCGTTCTCAGCCACCGCAGTATGCGACCGATAAGGGCTCCTGTACCGGCCCTCACGAATTCTGCTGCCCGGCCCCTATGGACGATGTCAACAACTGTCCGGCGGGGGCTCGAACCTCTGACTGCGACGCTAAGAAATCCTGTTGCTGTGCTTGATCATTCTGCTGTACCACACAACTGGCGTGAGGCCGATTCAAACAGATGACATGTTGCGGTAGATTACGCACCGTCATTGTGGTAAAATGGAAAAGTAGATGCCTTAAACTTTGTTAAGTCGTTTGCATGCGTGCCCTACGAGCTAATAGACATCGTATCTGCTACATAGCTAGCACCTGCTATGTGTTTTATTGGTGAAGGTCATTCGCATTTACATTACTTACAGAGTTTGGCAAATTAATAAATTGTGAGCAAGTGCAAATTAATTTGTCTGTGGCTAGCTAGCTCTAGAGATGACTCCGTATGTGCTCAATGGCTGCATGCGAGACTGCGAGACCACACACATTACAGCGATGTTATTTTTTTGTGCGGCCATGACAATAGTAAGTCGCACATCATGGAGCCGCATACATGTAGCAGGCCTCTTCCCATTATTATTCGATAGTGCTTATATGAGTAATTTGATCGATCGATACGTCAGTGCATTGCATGCTCTATGTCTAGATGTCTAATGCTGCATGCTAGCAGGTTGCACATACGTACTAGCTGCGTACGTGTACAATCAATTTACGCATGACTTACATGTACATCCACCAGATGCAAATGATGTGTGCTGCATGTGTGCTCGATCTGTGCGTGCCCAAAACATGTATCACATTACAGCTCCGTCAAACCCGGTAACGACGGGGTTGTGAACAGTGCAGCGCTTTGCAACGCGCTTTGAAGCAGCAGGCAGTCGCAGTTGGTCAAAGAAAAGTCATCAAAACTTGTCCGATGGCCAAACCTCAAAAATGACCGAAATGTTGACCCAAGCGTCCATTTTCAAGGCCTCAGTGAGCGCGCAAAGTGTGAAATTTCACACCCGTTGTGCAGAGGATGCACGCTGTGCATTTCTTCTCTGCCACATTTTGAATGATTTTGCGCGTGTGTTCAACCAAATGTGATATGCACGAAAAATTTCAAAGAAATGCGAGCAAATCCAATGTCCATCACATCACACGACGCGCTTGATCGCGCGCAAATGCTTCCAAATGCATGTTCTGGCGATTCGTTACAGGTTTGACGGAGCTGTGATACGCGTACAAACATGTGTGTGCAGCGCATGCGAAAAACTTGTAAAACAAGCAGCCGCGCGCGCACTTTGTTGTGTTGCATGTCCAGATAGCTGCAATCGATGCGCACATGCGACAATAATATTGAAAAAAATGATGGACACAGCAATGATATGTGTGTCGTAGCACGTTGCGCATGTCCATCATGAAAAACAATGCATTCACATCACATTCGTTTCATGCGGTTTGCGAACAGTGCAGGCGACATAAATGTGCCCAATAATAATGATGCCGCCAGTCGAGCAATGCTAGAATGACGAACAACAGCTTGCACGACTTTTTCCTTTGAAACAAACCTAATTATAATCATCACCAGCTGCTGTGCCTACGTCAAAAAGTCTGCATCAAAACGCACAACGAAGCATGCATGCTGCTCAGTCATTATAGCCTGGCTTTGACATACAACAGTATACATGCGCGCATAAATCACGCGACGACGCGTTAACAGCAGCGCGACTGAATTCCAGCATGGGTAAATGAGGTTGAAACTAGCATGCAAGTTGTACCCTCGTGGTTCGCACAGTCAGGACATGCGAGACGACTAAAGCGCACTTAGCTGCTCCGTCGGTATCTTCTCCATGCAATTAGACCGAAGACTGCACATCCCACTGCCGTCTGAAGAAAACAAAATAACCAGTAATTGAACGATGGAAATGATCGATGCCGGGGGACCAAAAGAAAGTCGTTTTGTGTCATAAATCAGCAGAGGGCGAATGGTGTATATTGCTGGCGCCTAGTCACAGCTTCTAGCTTGCGTCGCCAGATCTAGTTCTACATTCATCGCTCTACGTTGCATGCGAGTGGTAAAATGCAAAGATCGACGGATCGGCCTTGGCATTTCGAATATCTGTTTTCTGCGTTTTTCCGGTTCCGTGATAATGGTTCGGTGTCACTACCACCACCACCACCACCACTGCTACTGCTGCTGCTACTACTACTACTACTACCACTATGCCGCTGAAGACTGGGGCCATGTGTCCGAATGTGCTTTTTTCACTTGGAAGCTGATTGTTTGAGCGAACGCGATCATCATCATCATCATCATCGTCATCATCATTATCGCAGTGGCTCAGAGGACAAAATTGCTACATACGCCCACC
>ADNK01001946.1:40000-52500 GCA_000320545.1 Bigelowiella natans CCMP2755
ATCTCTCACTGCAGCAGCCAAAGCACGCCTTTAGAGCTACTATCTACGATGATGGCATTCTTTCTCAGTGTTTAATTTCCCCCCCTGTTTCTCAAACGCACATGCTCTCGTTTGGCCTCTTGTGTTTCGATCATTTCTTAAGTGGGATGATTCAGCAGCGGCGCCGTCCTCCTCCTCCCCCCCCCTCGCCGCCGCCAGCATGCATATATACCTTGAGATCCATAGAACGAGTCGCATGTAGCTCCTGTTCCCCTCACAACCTAGTGAGATATAGCACGATGATAGAGCATTGGAAGAAGGAAGAGAGGGGGGATTCATTGCAGGCAATCCAACAAGTGTCATCGATTCGTCTTCAAATCGAGGGGTAGCAATTCTTTCATTAGTCCCTCCCTCACCTCCCTTCCTTCCCCCACCCCTCCCCTGACCCTTGGCATTGCTGCTCTATCTTTCAATTCATGCGACAAGCAGCACTGGGCCTACTTACGGGATACTTCTCGATTCTCTTCGAAAGCTCACGCTCGAGGGCTGCTGAGAGCGCCGCATCAGCCTGTTGGGGATTTGCGGCAATTTTTATTATATTACACGTGTCTTCGCTGTTGTTGTTGGGGGATTTGAAGCACTATTATTATTATTACTATTATTATTATTATTATTAAATCTTACTATTAGACGTGTCGTAGCCAAGGCGGGCGCGACGAAACGGGTGGAAATCTCGTTCCTTCCTAGCCCCGCTACCACTGCTACTACTTCAACTACAAGCATACTTGCGGTGAATCAAATCCTCCTCCTCCTCCTCCTACTACTACTAGTACTGATGCTACTACTACTACTACTACCGGGATAGGATTCGAAATCGTGTAGTATTTCCCCATTTGCTTCGCTCCGTTCTTGAGCTCTTTCTGAGGAATGGAGGGGGAGGGGGAGGATAAGGAGGAGGGGGAGGGAGGGGGGGGGGTTAGCACCGTGGGCCAACGCCGGTTTATGCAGTAGGAGACACATTTTTCAAGTTTTCGAGCTCCTTCTCTCTTTATTCTCATCTTTCCTTTTTTTTTTGGATGGGGCCGAGCGAATAACAAGCTGGATTTTCTCTCAAATAATGCCCTGTTTCACCCTCTCGCCCTCCCCACCTTCGCCTTCACGAAGCCATCGTAGTTCCGGGTGATGAGCACGCAGCGGTCGTTGACGGTTACTGGTGGATAGGAATAGACAGAGCGACAAAGATTAGCGGGCGTTTCGCCGTCCGCGACGCACAGAGCCGCGGTCTTTTCCCTACTGATTTGATTGACCGCACGGCACTGAACACTCTCTTTCATTCTGAATAAGCGCAATATACCCGTTCCTATTGCGACTTTAGTCGAAGGCGTTCCGCAAGTGCCGAGCCTCAGGAACATTAGCGTCCCATCGACGCAAGAGTTAACCTGGTAAGACGAGGAGAAGGGGGGGGGGGGGGGAACGGGGCACACCCAAAGAAGTGTCAATCCCGCACAAACTATTTGATGATAACAAAAAGAAGACTCAAAAGCCAACGCAGTGTTCCTTATCTAGACAACGATTTAGCCTCCCATGGATTCTCTCGCATGCTCAAACAACAGCAATCTCGCATGGCTGTGTGCGTCCACGGGGGGAAAAACCACTGAGTAGCACAACAACAGAGACGCGTCGATAGCGCCGGCTGGATGCTTGATTCATTCCGCCCAAGCTTAACCGACATATCGAGGCAGTACCTGGGAGAAATGCTTTGTGGGCCTTCGTGCACGTTCAGAGCTGCTCCGACCCCATGGCCAGTTCCATGCAGGTAGTTCAGCCCCCCCTCCCACAGCGGTCGTCGCGCATACGCATCTGTTTATGAGCGCATGGGCAACCAATACAACACGGCTAGTATTACATACGAACATTTATCTCCAACAGGTATGAAGAGCTATATATCAATATATATATATATATATATATATATATAATAAGGAAATGTCGTAGTCTTTGCGGCAGCGCCATCACCAAGAACGTGGCCCGGCGTGTTCTCTGGCCAAACGCTTTGGTCTACGGCGATGTGCCCTTTCAAGACGCGGGTGTACACCTCCCTGCGACGAGCGGTGGGAGGGGGAAGGAACCACGCGGTAACAAGCACAGGTCTCATTAGAATTGGTGATGATGGTGTTGTTGGTGTTGTTGTTGTTGTCTTTTGTTGTAGTAAGAAGGTTGTCAGTTGTTTGCGGACATATACAGACACACACACATACTCACTCTCTCTCTCTCTCTCTCTCTCTCTCTCTCTCTCACACACACACACTCGCGCGCGCGCGCGCAAACAACGGAGGAGCAAAGCGTGGAGATTCCTTTGCTATCACCTCCCTCCCCCCCCCCTCCCTGATCACAGATATCCGTCGCACAGTATCACGCAGCTGGTTTCTACGGCTTACTTTTGGAAGGGTGTCGGTTGGGCTGCGTCACCTCCAAAGTGATATACCCGCGTGCAATCGGTTGTTCCGCACTCATACTGCCCACCTAGAGTGCATGCATGCGCACGTATGATCGATTTGTATCAACGTTGCTGCAATATTATGTGTGTATATTGTATATATATATATATATATATATATATATATAATATATTATCTTATATATCCCGGGCGTATGCTGTGTGCGTTTGTGGGTGTGCGTGTGTGTGTGTGTGTGTGGGAAATATAAATCCATAATAAATAGTAGCACCATACTTGCGGGTATTTTTTCTGTGTGCATATATATATATATATATATATATATATATATATATTAATATATTTCCTCCCTCCCTCTCTCTTTCTCCTGGTTGCCATCACCAAAGACCAAAGACACATGATTTAATGCAAACGCACAGTACCGCTATCAACAAGAAGCATACTTCCCTGATAATATAATTAATATATATATATATATATATATATAAGAAATAAAGAGAGAGAGATATCAAAAGAAAAGCTAGAGAAAAAGAGTAAAGGCAATATCCCTTATAAACGCAATACAACGAAAACACCCACAGCAAAGCAAAAGCGAAGGGTGAGGGGAGGGCAGGAGGGGGGAAAGACTCCAAAGCAAACAGCAGCAGCAGCAAAGAGCGCACCGCCTTGATTCCCCTCGCAGTGTCTTTAGCAGCTCGATAATGGATTACAGCACCGTTAGGGCCCTATTAATCGACGTACATCTCTCTTCACAATCCCCCAAAATATTTCAAAAA
Source organism: Bigelowiella natans CCMP2755 (assembly GCA_000320545.1). Lineage (NCBI taxonomy): Eukaryota > Cercozoa > Chlorarachniophyceae > Bigelowiella > Bigelowiella natans. The sequence continues at coordinate 43,212 of ADNK01001946.1, forward strand.
AGGAAAATATAAATATTATATATATATATATATATATATATATATATAATATTGTTCATTACTGAAGTCGGACATGGGCGTCTCATGTATCAATATATCAATATATATATATATATATATATATATATATTATATGTAGATACTCGTATCATACCTCCCCTACAATGGAGGGGAAACTCGGTTCGAAAAAGCCAGACTGCAAAAAAAAAAGAGGGGGGGGAGCGGGGGGGGTGGAGGGGGGCGGGAGGAGGAAGAAAGAGGTTATTCAAACAGTAGCTGCAGGGGTAGCGGCACTGCTAAGAGGCATCTTTGAACAACTCTCTTGCCGATCTCTTTCCTACCTGCTCCGCCCGGAAATTAGCAAGCTCAGCACCGGCTACATATTCGCTGACCTTTATAACGTACACGCATAACGTTAGCATCAGCGCCGCTGCATCGTAATGTGTATCCGATGATATTCGAAAACAATCAAAATCAAAATCAAAATCGTGGTTTGGTAGCGTCGTTGCGCGCGAGGCTTGTCACCGTCTCTCCCTTCTTCGTTAGCGCGTCCATCCAGGCGAAGAACTTTGCTAGTGCGACACCGTCGCGAAGATGCGCCTCACGCATTCCAGCCTACATGCATGATGGTGATGATGGTGATGATGGTGATGATGGTGATGATAGTGATGATGGTGATGATAGTGAGGTTGAAACTCAATCGCCTTCTTTGCCCTTTGTTGTGTTGTTGCTTTGTGTGCTCTTCGTCTTTTGTGCGTTGGAAAGAAAAAAGGCTATTTTTTTTTGGTGATTCTATTTATTACGAGTTCGGCCTCATTCTTGGTTGCTTTAGGCATGTCGATTGGAGAGGGCCTCTCAATGAACGAGTCGCTTTTCTCTTCTGAGATAGTTGTAGCAGCAGCAGCAGCAGCAGCAGCAGTCGTGGTAGTTAGTTATAGTCGTGGTAGTAGTACGTGGTAGTAGTGGAAGGAATAGTAGTAGTAGTAGTAGTAGTGAAACATCGTCTTAGAATTGCTTCTTCGCAGTGGACAAAATCAAACGACAACGACGATGACGATCTAATGTATTTTCACTTATTGCCTTTCGCCGCGTTTTTCAGGCCGATGCTGGTTGTCGCAGGGTCGAAGGCAATACGCTTTCCTTCCCTCACGACAGATTTCACGCCTTCAATGACCTGTCACCAATGAAGCAGCATCAGCAGCAGCATCATCATCATCATCAACAACAACAACACCATCACCAACATCGAGTCGCTTAATGCTCAAACTAATGCATGCAGCATCCTTCGCCCAGCATTTTCCTTTTACATTACGCATTCACGTCAAATAGCCGCTCGGCATGCCTCCTCGAGCCTTTGCTATAGCGAGAAGAATACCCACCTTGTCGTACTCGTAGAAGGCGACCTTGCTCTCCTCCAGCTTGCCTCGCACCACGTCTGAGACCTTCTCTGAGCTCACGAACAGCCGAACCTTTGTATCAAATATAAAATAAATAAGTATACATATACAAATATAAATATTAATATATATATATATATATATATATATATATGTATATCCTCTCACCTGGTCCATCTCCACAATCGCATAGGCGAGGGGTACGGGGTTACACCTGTTATTATTGCAAATCCCGGGGGAAGTAAAGCCGGTGAATATAAAAACGAAGTACAAGATCGATCGATAGTAATGCAGCTACGATAAAGAATGCTCCTTCCGACTCGAGGTCATCACGGCATCGTTTTGAGTCATCAATGGTAGTTTCTACTTCTTCTTCTTCTTCTTCTTCTTCTTCTTCTTCCGCGTTTTTCTCATATCACCGTTGTTATTTCTTAATATTCTCACTCTCTTCCTCCTCCCCGTCCTCCTCCCCGCCTTATTCCCGTATTTTCGTCTTCTTATATCAATATTTCTACTACTACTACCACCATTACTACTACTACTACTGCTACTACTACTACTGCGATGATAACGACAACGATGATGACGATGACGATGACGATGATCACAACGGCGCAGTACTCAATGTCTGCCCCACGGATGTTCAGCAGCCAGGAGACGTCATCGAGCTTGGAAACCTAACCATCAAAGCACCAACCACACAATGCAGGCTCTAATCTGATGAAGGCGAGTATGCGCTCGTTTGCTGCTGTATAGCCAGATGCGCTTGAGAAGGCGTTTTCCTACCAGCAATGCGTCCGCGCCCATTCCTCGGATCTCGTCTCGGAGCTGTTTTGTTAGAAGAGAGGCCGTCAAGTCAAAGCAGCGAGAATAGTCGATCTCCGCAGTCAGTAGAGTGTTTTGATCTTGCAGCAATCTTGTCTCCCATCTCTCTCTCTCTCTCTCTCTCTCTCTCTCTCTCACACACACACACACTAACTAATCCATTCCCCCCCCCCCCCCCCTTCCCTCCTCTACCCCCTTGCCTGCACTAGTACAACAGAGGGGAACAACGCGAAAACCGACGTCATCGCGTCACCATCCCTCGATCGATCAAGGCCTCTAAACGTGCTTAAGCGCATGTATACTCTCGCCACCGCTCTAGTCGTCATTGTTCGGCCTCGCTACCTTCTTCAGCTTGGCGCTCGCGGATTCCCCCGCCCACTTATCCGCGTGCAAGCGCAGCGGCGAGGTTGGATTGGAGGGCCTCTCCTGCCAGATACCTATCGTAATACAACATCTCATTGAGGACCTCGGCTGCTCTTTGAGAATCATCATCATTTCGGTCAAAGCACGGTGCTGTCAAACTACCATCGATTAGGTTCGTTTCTTCAAGGACGACGGTGATCTCCTTCGCAGAGAGGACCTTCTCGAGCTCGGCAACCTGGTTGGCGGGGGGAGGGGATGAGAATGGGCGCGTGCGGCGTTCTTCATATAAGACTCAAGTCAGCTGCTCCGCTGCTGCGCAAGAGACCATTACAGCATCTGCACGCGGTAGAAGTTACACCTCGTTCGCGGTGTGGAGAAGCGGGTCGATCCCGACGTGACTGCCCGGCGCAAGAGAGTCTCGGAGCCATTCTGATATCTTCGGCGTGGAAGGAAGGCCTGCTTTCTGCAGCTTCCATTCCGAGCTCAACTCATCTATGGGTTCGTGTATTTATGGAATGGGGACAAGGCGGGGGGGGGGGGGGGGGCATGTACGTAAGAATTACGGGCTGATATCATCAATCGAGTCGGAGGAAGTCTCTCGGGATAAAGAGGAAGAGGAGGACGACGAGAAAGGCGAGGGAGGGGGGGATAGGGACCGGCGAGTACGCGCATACACAGACTAAAAGTATTGGTTATAAGCATGTTTCTAAAATATATATATATATATATTAATCAATTCATATATGTATATCGTGTTGTTTGACATTTGAAAAAGCACATGTACCGTCAGCTTGGAGGAAATAGCGCCCATCCGTCCATAAGCAGGCGTTGTCGCGAGTAATGACCTGTAAAGGGAGATAAGACAGAGAGACGGAGAGACGGGGACACACACACACACACACAGAGAGAGAGAGAGAGAGAACGAGAGAGAACGAATCTAATCACTGGTTGTTCCCAATAAGTGGATATAAACATATATATATATATATATATATATATATATATATATTATGCGTGTTTGTGTGTTTGTGTGTGTGTGTGTGTGTGAAGATTACAACACAACGTATAGATATATTTCCAGAAGATCATTTTCGCCGATAAACTTTGAAAAGCGAGGCTGTATTTCGAAAGAAGCACATCCATCACACGACCAACTACCGCTGTTCCGGCACTGCCGGTAAAGCCTGAGATATATTCACGACGGGCAAAGCAGTTGGGGGGGTACTCGCTCTGGTGAGGGTCTGCAGTGGGGACGATATAGGCGTCCTGATCGAGGAGAGAGGGTGTACGTCGGAAAACATGATTTTTCATAATTCAGTATGTATTGACCCTCAGCGGCAGAGGGGGGGGAGAGGGAGAGAGGGAGGGAGAGAGAGAGGGAGGGGGGGGGAGAGAAGTATGGGTAGTCAGCAGTTGATTTTATGCAGTTTCGAATGAGAAGCAGCAATGGCACAGAGCACCAGTTTCTTATCCTCCAAGAGGGTCCGTAATTGCTGCAGCTTGATCTCATCTCCTAAACAAATAAAATGCCGTCACCGATTTCTCCTTCACCAAAACAAACACACATCGAATCCCCCCCCCCCTCCCCCCGCAATATCCTATATCAAAGCAATCAGTGGTGGGTATTTAACGCACCGGGCGTGGTTTCCTCGACGCTACCACTCTTTGCGGCGCATGCAGAGAAAGAGGCTGCTCGTTGCTGTCGGGAAGAAGGTAGCAGCGGTTTGCTAAAGCCAAGTGTCGGGTGATGAACTACTGGACTTCGCTGCTGCTGTTGTGCGTATGAAACCAGGTTCCTCCTCCGCAGTTGTCGAGCTAGTGACTTCTGATGGCGTTTGAGGGGTGTGTGTGTGTGTGTGTGTGTGTGTGTGTGTGTAAGCAGAGAGAGCATTTCCAGTGATAGCGGTATGGTATACGATGGAACTTTTTACTGTGTCAGCATGCACGCGATTTTTAGCGCTTTCGATAGCTAATCCTAAAGTCAGAAATCTGCCTATTCTACAAACGTATGCATTGAAGCTCACCGCCTGCCTCCATTCGGCGCTGCGACTTGCCATTCGAGCACTGACCATTTAATCACCCCCCCACACACACACGCAACAACACATGCAATATCAGAGAGGGAGAATGCATCAGAGAAGCGCACCACACCAGACTTCGCGATTCGATTCACCTTGGTTGAAAGGAAATCGCACGCGTCTTTCCGCTGGAAAGAAGAGATCGGCCAATTCTCCCCCCACCCTACCAATTAGGGACAACAAGAATCACGATGCGCCCCGAACCTATCACCAAGATGCAAATAAAGGAAACGAAGCTCAACCTGTGAGTGCCAGAGGAATCCTATGGTCATCATCGATAGGCCAGCAATTGCAGCAGCGACCCCTCTCATACGATGTGAGTGGTGTGTGAGGGAGGAGGAGAGGGAATGTACGAGAAGCCGTGTGGCGAGGAATTCTCTGTCTCGCCCCGTATTGTTGCCGGAACTGTTGCGTTTTTAGGAAATAATTCATCCTGAAAACTACCACTGGTAGAATATCGAAAATAAAACTAGGGATGTAAATGCCAAAATATAAGGTACGACAAGGGATAGAACGACAAATTGAAGAAAAACGGAAAAGAGCACGGAAGTTATCCAAGTCGCTCGCCCCCCCCCGCTTGTGCTCTGCTGTGCTTCGGCCACAAACAAATAAAGAACCCCTCGCAGATTACGATGGGACTGGATTCCAATCTGCGAGTGGGTCTTCATTTGTTTATTCTCTACAGAATTAGGAATGATGTTATGAACGTCTCATTTGTCGAATACACAATGGTGTTCGTGGCTTTGGGTTGTTTGTCATGGAACTGGGGGCGCTTCAAAAGCCTCATACACCTCGCGTTCGGGCGGAAGGGAGAATTTATGAACATCGGAAACCAGACGCAGGGAGGGCGCCTAAATCTCGCCTCTAACTCGAAGTGGGAGATGTTCCTCATTTTCGCACCATGTGCGTATCTACTATGGGTCTTCACGCACCTTGCGATTGGCAGCTTGCTCCTGATATTTAGCTTCCACCAGTTGGCCTTGCCCTATCTAACTACAAGGGTCCCTCTTACACACCGCCGCAGATGGCTCTCACCCTTCGTTTCCAAAGCTCTTTACAGGTCCCTTGCTTTCCAGCGGTTTGTCATGTTCGAAGCAAGTAAAGAGGGGCAGCTGATGCCAGATGATAGCAATGAGCACAAGCGCGTCCGCCGCCTATTGGACGACCTCAAAATTCGGCGAGAGCGCAACGAATCATTGGGCACAGAAGACATGGTGTTTGACTACGACTGGCACATCGCAGTCATCAGGAGCGACGAAGAAAATGCATTCACGTGGGGCTGGGGGACAATCGTAGTTTGCAGTGCTTTATTGGGCAGAGAGGATTACATTGTGCAGGGTGTCCTGAGCCATGAAATCGGCCATATGGTGTGTCGCCATGCCGACGAACTTGTTCCCGTTCTCACTTTCGCTCGAAACTTCCTCCTCCCAGCAATCAGGGAGAAGGCCTACCGGGATTTGGCGAGCGGAGCGTTAAAGTTGTTGAAGCTATCGTTCGGACGCGAGCAGGAAGAGGAAGCCGATGCATTCGCCGTGGAGCTCATGAAACACAAATGGGGAGATTCTAGGAGATCCAGGTCTCTCGTTCGTCTGTTCGCAGGGTGGAAGAATAGCACATCTTGCCCGGAGTATCGGTCTTGGGAGGCGCACATGCACTCTTTGCTGAGCACACACCCAACGCTGACGAGTCGCCAACGCGCCTGTGCCTGCCGCCTGGCAGGATACACGCACCGCGCAACCGTCGAGGGGCTGTTATATAGGGCGAGTTATTTTGGGTGGCTGGGTAGAGATCGGGCTTACCTCGGGGAATGGCATACCGCCTTGGCAAAGATTTTTTTATGGTTTATTTGGTGGCCACTAGATGCCTGGTGGTGGAGGCGAAGCCTGCAGACCGTGACCGTGACCGTGAGGCACCCATTCGATCGATTGAAACTGCCAGATGGCGAAGCTCACATTCGAAGGTTGGAGCTCAGAGCTCTTGCGCCTCAGTATCTGATGCAGTACCGGAGCGCCCTTGTTGGAAACAGATCCAACGTAGAGAGCAGGGACCTTGACGAAACCGTGAGGGAGATCGTAGCGCTTGAGCTTAAGCGAAAACGGCGAAGGCATTGCTGCTCTTGCGGTACAAAGCATGAGCGGGACAGATTTGCGAGAGAGGGTGAGCGAGAAGAGTTAGATGTCCACCACAACTACAAATGCTTGTGCTGCCTTACAGTTTTCTTCGGCTGTTGGGGTGTTGACCGCTGTTACAGAGGCCAGAGGTGTCTTGGAATCCTCAAGCTATTCTCAATGTCAATAGGACTTGGAGTGTTTTGGTGGATCTATGACATCGTTTTACTTTGCAAAGAGAGATGATAAAATGCTTGGTGCGCCTCGCTCCTGCAAGAGAGAAGATCGTTGCGGTGGGGGCGCAGTCATGCATACACACAATACAGATGCATAGGGTGTGCATATGTGTGCACACACAGTGTCTACTGTGCACCTACCAATGCCTAAGCTAGTAAGGGCGCACACATGGCGGCAGATTGAACGTTGAATCTACTCAATAGACTTTATAAACACGCAACGTTGCGAACATGCTAGCATGCTGGCATGGTGTGATCGAATGGCACAATCGATCATCACTAGATCATGCTGATCGATGTCAGACAATGCATGGCAGTAGATGATGCACCGACAAGCTAGCGTTGTGCGCTGCACTGTGGCATGTGTGTGAGACCAAAACATTTTGAGTCATCATTGCTCGTCATTGCAACAAAAGAACAATCGATCAAACCTAGCCGCTTCTTGCACTCTATGTGGGTGCTGTCTGCACGATCTAGACAATCACTTTGCTGTGGCTGCTGCCAGAAAGCTGTGCGCCGCAAGCGCAGTCTAGCAGTCTCCCACAATTGCACCAAAAACACACGTGGGGATGCAGCATCTTTCATGCAGACCGAACTAGCGAATGTCCAATGAGTGTGTGACATGCGATAGCTAGCGCATGCTAGCATGTGACATGTGCTGTGTGAGCATCATCAAATTTGCGTAGTCGCTGCATGATTTGACAACCGTAAACAGGTGTCGCGAGGAACAATTCTCTAGTCCTATGTCCCCAGCATTGTTGCAGGAACTGTTGCGCTCAGATGAAAAATCCTAGGAAATAATCAATGCCAACAACTACTACTTTTACAAATTTGGATAGTAAAACCAAGGAGGCAAGTGCCAAAATATGCGTGCGACAAGGAATTTGATACATATTTGATTAAAAACGGCAATGAGCATGGAAATCGTGGAGGAGAGATCTCCTAACAAGTCGCTCGCTACCCCCACCGCTGCTGTGCCTCGGCCCTCCTTCTTAGCGGAGAATGGTCTACCGATCCGCTTCGGTTGCTGGCGTTCTTCTCGCCATCCTAGCAGGGGTTTATCTACGCTCTCAATCGTCACATGTGGGTATATTTGGAACCTCTTGAAATCGCACCGACCCTTCACCTGTCACCCTCCCTTCCTATTTAGGATGAGTACAGGAGCGTAATTTCCCAGTCAATAAATTATTTTAGCCGCACAGGGGCGGGAGGAGTCCCCCTAGCCCCGATAATGATAGGTGCTTGCGTGTTTGTACTAACAATTTTGCATCGTCCCTCCCTCCCACGGAGCCCTTGACGGCGGCTCTGTAAAAAGGAAGGGAATCATCGGTGTTTCTCGCTGTCTTTGTAGCCCGTGCATGAAAAACTGTTATAATGTTGGCGTTTTTCTCCCCTTGCTTCGGTCGGAAGGTCATCCTGCTGCATGGAGAGGCGAAGAGCTCAGACGCTCGCCGCACCTCTGGATCAAGAACTTCACGGGAGAAGACTTGCGTGACCTCAAAGCCGCCACAACCGCTGCAATGTAAGCTTGCTATAGTGCTGCGACATGACAATGCTGCGCTAATATGCGGTTTCTAGCGACAACAAAGGATACCAATGCGTCAGGCGACGCTCTTCAATGTGGTTGTGAGAGCCACTGTGGACAAATATTAATGGAAGAACTGCAGAGAATTTGCACGCGATGCGATGCGGGTTGGTGCAGCGCCCTGACCGGAGCAATGATTGGAAAACTGTGCTTTGTTCAGTGAAACGCTAAGGGCCGGGAATCGATCTCTGGGGACTCTGCAGAAGGTGGGTGGCGGCATTTCCATTCAATTGATGAGTCGATACAAACTCCCCGGGTGCCCAAGCACATGAGAAGCCCCGCACGCGCTCACGCAAATGCAAATGCCTCTGCCCCTCTCCCCCATCAGAGAGACTTCCCGCTCTCTGTCCGGCTGCGAGCCAACGTCTCCTCGTGGAGGAGGGAGGTGCACACACAGAGCGGCAGGGGGTTCGTCATCATCAGGGGAATCCGGGTTGCAGAATGGGCGGATGAAGAGCTTGAGACGCTGTTTTGGGCGCTTGGAAAGTACCTCGGAATACCCAGAGCGCAGGACAGCGACGGCAAGCTGCTTGGGCATGTCAGAGACATTGGCGAGGACGCCAGCCGCGTTCGGCAGTACAAAACAAACGCCCATATCAAGTACGTTGTGTGTCTTTTGCTCTTGTTCCGGGAAACGATAGAAACCACAACGTGCATCTCACCCCCCCCCCTCCCCCTCCCCATGGGGAGGGTTACT
>ADNK01001946.1:55000-71418 GCA_000320545.1 Bigelowiella natans CCMP2755
ACTAGAACTAGATAATGTAATTGCATGCGGCCATGTGGTTTGACTACGAGCTATAGTTGTCATCATGCCATCTCAAAAACGCACAGTGACCACCCATGCACAGTGATGAGTGAGTGGCCTCTTGGCCGTTTGTCTGAAATCAGTAGCAAACTAGCAAACAATGCAAGATTCGACTACCATCAGTAGGTCTTGCTAGCTTGCGTGCAGGCACAGCTCTAGTGCGGTAGCGCTAGATCGACAGATCATGCATCGCAACAAACATGATGATTTGCTTGATGATGCAGCGCATATGCTACATGAACATGTGCCAGCACATCCACACTCTAGCACTGTGCCATGTTACATGCTAGCATGCAGGCATGAGAAAATTGTAACTAGTCGCCATCCTCCGGCTAGAACGCACATTCGTAGCGGATGCACATACATCTTATCTGTCCTAGATTACACCCATTCACTGGGTCTTGCCTAATCGCCCTTATTGCTGCTACCGATTCCCACAAATCCATCACTTCCATCGTCGGAGAGAGCACGATAGGCCTGTATATATATATATATATATATATATATACATATAAGTACTATAATGATACGTGTGTTGCGAGCGAGCGCGCGCGCGCCGCGCTGCTGTGTAAATTCGCAATTAAGATGTACCGTCGAAGGCTGCGTAATGACCCTTTCTCGGCACTGTGTTAACTCGAGGTAGAGCATGGCGCTGTTTGATGTAAAGCACATGTAAGATGCAAGGATGATGCTGGAAAATGGGTGTGAAAAATGGAGGGGATCCAACACTCACTCTACCATCTATGTGCAAATTCAAAAATGATGATCTATTGGCTTATTTGAGAGAGAGAGAGAGAGAGAGAGAGAGAGAGAGAGAGAGAGACCGGCCATCGCTCTTTCAAACATATATATATATATATATATATATATATATATAATATTTATATCGTGGGGGAGTCGGGATGAACAGATTCTTGTCGACAACGCTTCTCTCTTATAAAACATAAATACATATATATATTATCCTCCCCCCCTTCCATCCCTTGAGACCAGCAACCACCTGATATACGTCGCAACGAGGTACAAACAAGCTGACTGCGACGCAAACATCTGCAGATTGTAAAGCGAAAAATTAAATCTTCTTCAACATACGAATATCAATGCGCTATTCCCCTTCATCCGGGAGAAGAGAAGTGTTTGCTGCTCAATTGCATGTGTAAGGAGGTTGAGTCGAACTCTCTCTCTCTCTCTCTCTCTCTCTCTCTCTCACACACACACACACACACACACACACACCTGAGAGAGCTGATTGAATTCTTTGAATTCGGAGCTGGGATTTAGCCAAATGCTGAGAACCTACCGCACAGAAAAGCACGTTTTTACCCCATATTCTACCGTAACTCCCTGCTCACAAACTACTGACAACGCATACTGGCTAACTAGAGGTAGTGTTTGAATGCAGTGGTAATCGTGGAGTGAAAGAGCCAATGCCACGGCATTTCACCTGCTGCCTTTTAGGCTATGCCATATGTGGGCACGTTATGTTATGTGTGTGTGTGTGTGTGTGTGCGTCGTAAGTATAAAAATCTAATCTCCGCTGAACATTCCCCCCATTCTTCCTCTGTCTATTCTTCTCCTCCTCCTCATCCTCCTCCTCCCATGGGTGCTCTCCTCCATCCACCCTATGGCTGCTGTTGCTGCTACCTGCTGAATCTCCGTCAAGAAGACGAGCATGGAGAGGAACGCATGGCTAAAGATCTATGGGGGATATACAGAGAGACATAAGATCAATAATGGTGACAGCAACGTATTGATCTAAAAAACAAAACAAAACAAAAAATATATAGAAACGCCCCCCCCCCCCCCCCCCCCGCAGCAGCTGCGCTTCGTTGAGGCACGCACCATGTTGATATAAAATCCAGCGTCGTTTGAGATACCGACGTACCCTACGGCTCCGATTAACAACCCGCGCATACCATCGAATCTGCGCGAACGAGGCGGGAGGGGGGAGGGGGGAGGGGAGGGGAAATATGGTTCTCATGCTAGCCGTACAAAGGGCGTTTCTCTCGACAAAAACGGACGGTGGACATCGTTCAGTATTGTTTTTAATGCCTAGGCTTATGGTTGGTGCTGTGGATGGCGATCGTCGGGATTTCTCCTACTACTCTTAAAGGCAAGCGTGTTGAACTCGCCGTATTTTGTGTTTTTTCAAGCTTGTAATAAAGACAGGTAAGTTTTGGAATTGTAGCTACCCCATGACTATGCGGCAGAGCCCAAAGCAAGCTTGTAGGCCTATCATTAGGAGAAGAAAATTGATAAGTGTTGGATGTGACGCACAGTGTCGCTCGATTTGAACTGCGTTCATATAAAAATGGGAGTTCAGAACGAGCCTGCTTGAGGGGGGTACAAGACTTTTTTGAAAGGGAAACTATCAGTGGTCTGCACAGGATATTTATTGACTTCCTACAGATATTAGGGTTTCTACCGAGAAGCAGCAAAAGAATGGAGGAGCGACTCTTTGCCTTCTCATCAGGAATGACGCTGTGTGGTATAAGGCATGGAAGGAAGTAGTTTCACGGGCAACTCTCATATGGAGGCACGGGAGAAGAGAAATCTTATTTGACGAGATCAAAGCTATATATGCTATTTCTGGCCTCGATTGACAACCCCTTTTCACACAACACGAGTAGGAGGGGTAGAAGGCTGCTATGTTCAACGCATTCGTCACCTCTTCTCAAGGCATGTGCAACAGCCTGATGAAGAATCGTCAGCCATTGTCATCCGCCCTAACAATATAAGCACTAATCAATTTAAGGTTGCAAGACAGATCATAGGAGTGCAGCGTTGAACCTGATTGTCCTTCCTTGCGAAGGGGTGGGGGGAAGGAGTACTGTATGTGAAGGAGAAAGGATGTGATTCCGAAGGGGAAACACCTTAAATTTGTAGTTCTTTTAAGTAAAAATGCCGTTTATTATTCTCTACGACAACTCCTTTATCCTTGTCGCCTTTAAATAATTCCATGTAATTTAGGACTCTCTAACCCTTTTATTCGCGGCGCATGTTGGGAAGAGCTTATAATTAAATAGGATCCTTTTTATCCCCGATATATTCACATGTGCACTATCAAAACAGCACGTCCAGCATTCGAATTTAACCCCAGTTTTCGGCGAATTAAATGGCTGCGATACACCCGATTTATTGTCGCCTCTTCTGAGTTACATGTATTTTTCTGACGTTGTTAGTTGTTATGATTCATTAGTTCTGAAAATAAACATTAGCATATTCCTCCGATAATTCGTTGATTTGTCGAAACAACGAGAAAATAGGGCATCCCCCCCCTCGGCACAGGACGGAGTGAGTTACCTCTCAGCCTAGAATGGTTGTAGAGCAGCTCCGTGTGGGGATTTCGGTCTATTCGAGGAAGTGAAACTGGAAGAGGGCGGGCGAATCTCGTTAGCCATCTCTTTGCTATGCCTGTAATGGCCGTCACTACTTCCGCCATCTTTCTCGTCCTTGCATTTCTCTCCAGTCTGGATCTTCCGGGGAGGGTATTTGTTTAAAGCCACGTGTCTAACGCTAGAAAGTGATTTCCTCTTAGCAAGGATAATCTCTCCGCACAGGTTGTCACCCGAGTGCCTCAGCGCTGTGGCCGTTGCTTCCAGCGAGATAGGGGGGGGACACGGAGAACATCGTGGAAGTTTCTACGCGGAGGAGGTCTCATCACTGCTCCATGCAACTTCCAACTAATTCGGTTTCGGTCATCACGAAGTGCATACAACCGCGCGCGCGCAACCACGCAAAACGTCGGTACACGCGGGGTGCGTACCCGCCAAAATAGTGACGCATTGCCTTTCGTATAGGCAAAGAAAAGAATGCTAATTCCGCTGTGGGAACTCCGCCAAAGCAGGAGCTGGAAATTGTAAAAAATAAATCAGTTTTGTTACATCATGCTCGCTCGCTCTCTCTCTCTTTCTCTCTCTCTCTCTCTCTCTCTCTCTCTCTCTCTCTCTCTCTATCTCTATCTATCTATCTATCTCCTCTCTCATCTTCTCCTCCTTCTGGAAGATGCAGACTTTATAAATATGAATATATTAAATACAAATGCATAAATTTTATAAAATTGCACGCTTAGACGCACACCTTTTTTCCCCCCGTAGATTCCAGAGACGGCTGTCGCGAAAGATTTTGAAGACTTAACTGCAAAGCTGTTAATGCGGGAGAAGAATGACCTTGTGGCCTCGAAAGCCTCTCAAGAAAGACGATTGATGCAGCCGATAACCGAAAAAGAGCTCGCTGATCTGGTCTCCTCGGAGTCGTCGGCGTCGTCATCGTCGGCGGTACCGTCTGGATGTGATGCAAGAAGAAGAAGAAGAAGAAGATACATGACACAGTGTTGTTCAAATAAAGACAAATTGCAAGAAATTCCGATATCTCACAACACTTAAGAGCCCCACTGAATAGCGTCATATTCACTATGGTGTTCCACCGCTATAATTTGTTCGTGAAAATACTAAACCTATTGTAATCGTCCCTCTCCCCCCCCCCCCCCCCCACCCTTCTCGGCAGGGCCAGCAAAGTTTCGCCCCCTCGGACGTGGAGGAGGCGGTGGGCTGGGATCGAAGTGCAAGGAAAACCAACCGAAATAACTCGACGAAGAGAGGGAGAATATCGGCGTCAAACCACTCCGCCTCTGACGAAGAAGGTTCATACCAAGAGATGTGCCCTTTAGCCCTTGCAGACGGGTCTACGGATAAGTTCCTGCACACTCCGACGATGATGGTAGTTGCAATAAGCAGCAGTAGTATCTCTTGCTCACGTTAATATTATTCTAACGCTGATGAGGTCAAACCGCACGCGCGCGCGCGCTGGTTTTGTGATACGCACAGGTAGTTACGAAGGATGGCGATATTGTCGGCCGATATGACCCGAGGTGAGGCATCAGCTGCACCGACGATTTTTTTATGCTTGCTGTAGCTCGAGAAAGGGAATTGTTAGGGTGTATATGTGGTGGGGGGGGGGGGGGGGAGGAGGGGAGGGTCTTTCACATGTCTCTGGATTTCGCAGCATCACTTGCTAAAAGTGATGGAAAGTCGTCAATCTCTCACCCTTGGTTTAGATTCAACATTGCCGTGGATCCAACCAAACCGATGCCCACAGTGGACGAAATCATGGAGGATGCAAGGAGAGTCGAAGATGGAGGTGTGCGAGAAGTTGGGGGAGAGGGGGGGGGGGTGGCTAGCGGGTGAAGCGAGGATGCTCATGTTGGCGTAACCCTCACAACTTGACGTCACAAAAATATATTGTGTAGATACTGCTTGATATAGTTTGCACCTGCACTTATCCCCCAAGCCATGTAAACATTGTAAATCTCCCCAAAAGGTGATACGAAAAAACTCATATACCTTTCCCACCCCCCGCCCCGCGCTCCCCCCTCGCCAGATATCGAGGACGGCTTGCTTCATCAGTATGGATCTTTCCACTCTCCCTCCCACCACCAGCACGCCTTCTCTTACACCAAACACGATAGCAGCGAAAGCAGCTGCAGTAGTACTGGAGGGGGGGGGGCAGTGAGAAGGGCGCAGAAGAAGCGTGCGCTAGCAAGAAACACCGCCCAGAAATCTAAGAAACGAATAAATCGCTCAGCAGCTCGCCATAGCCACAGCAGGGGAGACATGGAGAACTTGCTGGTTCCAGTTGTTTCCTCGAAGAAAACCAGCAGAAAGACGAGGAGAAAGAACAGCGTTCCACGCGCCTCGCGAGACAAGAGAAAGTTCAGCGAGCGCTGACGTTGCTCTATGATACTACAAGATGAGAAATGAGGAGAAACGTTACCAATTCCAATGGTGTCGCATATGGCGTTGTAGATGTGCAATGAAGCCTATACATGTACATCATATTGAGCATATGCGGCAGCAGGGTTGTGACGTAGCTGCATGCATATTCATGACAGTGAATACTTTTCGGACATGTTGAGGCGTTGTCGCAAGTGTAAGCAATGCAAGCGTACATCGCATACCTCGCTATGTTAATGAATGATAGCGAGATAAAACAAAATGTGCGCTTTCTATAGTCAGTTCTCTTTGCTCATTATATCATGCATGGCACACTATAACACGATGGTATATACGCATACCATTACGATCCCGCCACTGCACAATGCAAGGAACGCCCCACGTACGCATGTATATATACTACGTCCGAATAACCCACCTGCCTATCGCTATGATGTCAGCGCATGCAGGCATGATAACCAGATCGTAGCGCCTCGAGAGTGATAATACTAACTTGCTTAGGACACGACATGCTAGCATGTCATCTAGTAGTAGTAGAGCGTTCATAATATCACAAACAGTATAGCAATTACGGCATTGCTGTCACTAACAATGCAAAGTGAAGCTACTGGTGATATGTACTAGGTCAACGACGCACGCAAGCGTTGCGGCTTATGTACGTCGACCATGCATGGCTCTCCAAAACCCATCTCTTAATGGTAGGCTACCTGCTAAAATTAGCTACTTTAACTGTACATGGAACGCACGGAAATTTCCAGATCTGGCGAAGTTCAATAGTGCCGTATCGTCGTCCAATTGCAGCATGTCCCCATCACGTGTCTCCCACAGCAACTTCATCTTCTCAGGAATGAGGCCCTCGCGGCGAGAGAGGGTTTCTTTGAGCCTGGCGACTGTGTGCACGTTCGCAAGCGTCGATTCGGGAACCCAAGTTCGGCTGGTCGCAAAGAACACTTGGAGCTTTGGAAGGTATTTCACCTTTCTCATCACGAGATCGAACGAGGCTCCGGCTTCCGCACGGAGCTCAGCCTGCAGCTTTGCCTTGTCGTTGGGTAGAGCGAGGCGACGGGGGGCGGGGGCGGGGGCGGGGGCGGGGGCAGGGGCGTTATTGCTGGCCTCTTGTGTCGCGAGGCTCGTCTTAGAAATCGATTCTTTTGTTGTTGCAGAGTTTTCAGGCCGTTCCGCACTATTGCCCGGTGCTCCAGCTGTCTCATGCCTGTTCCCCTGTTTTTCCTCATCCCCTTTCTCCTTGCCCTTCCGCGGCGCTGGAGAGGGAGATGATAGAAACAAGACCTGGGCGGACGGGTCTACCCCCATTTCCTCCTCCACGGCCTCTTTGAGATCTGCAACCGTCGCCCCAGGATCGAGCGTGATCTTCGTTCGCTCCCCGGAAGCAAGCCGCACAAACACATGGTACTGATTCTTGGTCTCTCCCTCCACGCTGGCAGGGTTCAAACGCGTAATCAGTTTTCAAGCGGAATGCCGATGATGGCGACAGCGTGTGGTTTTGTCAATTCATGTGCGCTTCCACCGATGCCCGCATTGCAGAGGCACCAAAGATGGAGTGCTGCGAGCAACTAACAGCGACATGTAGAATAGTACCTTTCCGGCCTGCCAACTGAGCGCTGGATGGCGTCAAGCATACCACGCATTGCGTTCGCGGGAAGCTTCTGCGACCGAAGAAACCCCCAAACGGCGGTGCAGTCGAAGACCTTCCTTTTTGATTCGCTCACTCGTTTCGCAAGCGTTCTGTGTGAGTGGGGAATTACAACGGGAAGGAGGGGGGGGGGGGGGCGTGGTGTGGAATGTAAGATGGGTCTAGATTGACGGGTGGCTCCTTCATTAGTTAAGGACGGAGCAGGCCGGTGTGGATCATGCCACCAGATGCATGCTGCATAGCAGCAATGAGATCATCATGAAGCGACACACCTGAGAGTCTTAATTGCTAGATCTTCGTCCTGCAAGCAGCGCGGTTGGGAGGCGAGGCGGGATAACACCCCACGAATGGCTCCTTCTGTTAGACCGCTGCCTTCAGAAACCCCGAGCAACGACAGCAGCCTGTGTGAGACAGAAAAAGGGGGGTAGAGAAGGCACCAGGTGAGGGACGATGCGAGCATAGTATTGCCTGAAGCAACGATGAGAAATATTGGCGAAGGGCGGCGAATTTTCCGTTTGTTGGCCCAAAGGGAGGTCAATCTGGCGTCACAAAGTGCCTCTCGGTGAGAAACACGGACTGTGCGCCGACCTGAACGAGTCATCGTGCTTTAATCTTTGTGCCTTGGTGTAGTCGGATGTTGGCTTCAGAATGAATACCTCGCCTTTGTGTTCCATCTGAGAGCGGTAAAACTCATCGCATATTCAAAAAAGCTAAAAATATTCAATATTGTATACAAACGATGGAAAGGGGGAGGGGGGGTATATCAGACAAGGGAGAATTCGATATAATGCATTACCTTCAGATATAGACAATTTGGAAGAAGGTTGCCGAAGCTAAATTTTTTAAATCATAACACACAGATTTGACAAATTGGCCTCAGATTGGACAATTTGCATTTTTTTACAGAGCTTATGAATACACGCACGCACACGCACACACACACACACACACACACACATATATATATATATATATATATATATATATATGTTTGTGAGTCAAAACTCACACCTCCAACTGGGTGGAACCGGTTGGTGAAGCCTAATACGACTAGGCGAGTGAGTTTTTACCGGAAGGGAGGAGAGAGGGAGGATGGAGAACGAAGAGGGCGGAGAGGAAAAAAATAGGAGGAGGGGGAAAGTCTGTTGGCCAGCAGTCTCAGAACACATGCTACCGATCAAAAAGAAGCTGGTCCCAATCTGGTATTCTAGTCTTTTTGTATAACATCTTCTTAAGTCCGTGCACCGTGCCGTCATCCCTTTTGGGGTCACTTTCAAGCTCATATATCGTTTCACCATACTGTACCTTGAGTTCCACAGTGGGGCTCTTTGACAACATGCAACGGACGCGAATCGGTTCCGGGCTCTCGTCTTGTAAATCGTAGTCGCAGATAGACCGCTCATCAGCGAGTATCTTTCTATGATAGTACATTCTTTGCCGCTCGACGGGTATAGCTACACTCTTTTCCTCGTTCGCGCGCTCGTAGAGCTGTTTCAGACGATAAATTGTGTCGTACTTGCCGATGGTAATCCAAGTTTCATCCATTCTCATATTAAGCACCCGTAAACGCAGCGACATGCCCCTCTAGCTTCAATGAAGCCCACCCCTTTTCTCTTCCGCTGATACTGATTTATGACTGATCTCAGAAAGGTCGCCGTTGCAAGACAATAACCGACGATACGATCATCCCCGCCATTCAAGAACTGCGACATGGGGAAGAAATCGCGAAATTTGAAATTTTAGGCGAAGTTTTTCACAGGTTAATTTACCAGCGCGACAATAAAAAGTAGCCCATAAAAATTCAGAAATGGCTGGTACAGCAGATTGATTTTGGCTGCAGATAAATATCATCGCACAGCCCTCCGAGCGCCGCGTCGTCGAGTCGAGTCAACAACAATAATGGCGGAGAAGAAAGGTTGCTAGTCCCGCGCCTGCGGATCACGCACGGAGTGGGGAAAGCCTACCTTCGCTTGCATAGATGAAACATCAGCTTCCGCACTCGCTGGCTGCGGCCAAAACCATTTATGGGGGAGAACTCGGAGCATCCGGCGTTTAAAAAAAAAATGAGCATCACCTTCACCGTATTCACCTCCCAGAATTTCTACCACCCCACGAGTGGGTCAATGTCGATAGTGGGTATGCGCCTTTTGCTGAATATTCACATAACAACACCGCAGAAGTGCAAGTGAAATATTGGGGAGGATTCACCGGGCGCGCAGAGCCTGTCATGGTATGCGTTGAGAATATGATGCAATTTAAACCCACTGGTGGAGACGTTCATAGTTAATGTTTGGCTCAGATGATTCTCGAGGAGGCAAAGCAGCCCTGGAAATGGGATAAGCAAACCGGCGCAACTTGGACGGTACGATTACATCCCCGCACCCTGCGTATACAGCAACGGTAGAAGGAAAGCTGAGATGCGCCCTTTGAAAATAAGGAATTTAAAAACAAGACTGCCTCCCCAGTGTTCGCTCTTCCGACTATCACCATGGGGAACACTGTCCTAAGCCAGGTTCGCTAATGCTGCTATATTGATACTGCGCATAGCATTGCATGCTAGGCCTGGCATTCTCATTGTTGCATGAATTGGCATGCTCACTCGTGGGAGGGGAGGGTCTAAGCCGTTTCGAAAACTGCCAAGCTCTCCTCCCTCTTTCGTTCTCCGTTCGTTGTCTAAGCTCTGAATGGATCCCTACCATGCGTCATTTGTAAGACCACGGCGATCTGTGCGAAGCTGGGAAAAGACTTTGGGCTCTATCCTGAGGCGAAGGATGAATTCACGGTATGGTCCGTAGCTCTCAACATCGCTGATCTCTGGGCCGAAGCATACAAAGGGCGCAAGGGGGGGGCCGAGGCGAGCAAGAGTTTCCTCGATGGCCGGCTAAAGCCCTGGCTTCAAGTGCTAGCCAAAGGGGTCGGCTCTGAGGGGCAGTTCTCCTGTGGATACAAGGATCCAACTTACGTGGACTTCTTGTTCCTCAATGCGATCAGAACTGTCGATTTCATGTTCGGAAAGGCCTTCACCGACGTGTTTGCTGAGTTCAACGGCCTCGTCAAGCTGCGGGAGGCCATGGAGCAGAGGGAAGGAGTCAAATCGTACTATAAAAAGGTCACGGACCCTGTGCTTTATGGGGGCGTGAAAGCTGCTTGAGGAGCTTGCTAGGATTGTAGTTATGGTTTTATTGATTAGATGTAAGTTTGGTGATGATATTAATCAAGGAGTTTGATCTCGTCCAAGTCAACAACATGCAGTGAGACGGATGTAATGAATCAAGTTAAATTTTGTTCAATGGTCATCCTCATGTAGCTGTGCAACGCATATACGCAGCGGCTACAGCGCTAATGTTAAATCTGCTAGTCTCCGCCGCCATGGTGTGTTTCATGCAATCAAAATGCAGTAGCTACGATACAAATAAAGTGTGTCAACGCCAGCCCGTAATCCTTGCATGCGGTGCATGCTACAAGCTGCAACCCGTGCGCGCGCCAACACGTGGCCGGCGAGCTGGTCGTAAGCCTGCATACGCGGCAGCTAGTTGTGTGCTTCACGTTGCATGGTAGTCGCCACGTACACATGCACAAATAAATTATAATTATATATAATAATAGGCATGTACGTGGCGCGGCATGGCAACCGTACGTACCAGGCAGGCACCCTGCTACCAGCCTGCTTTAGTGCTAGCTAGCTAGGCTTGTGTACTCATATCGTCTGTGCATGCAGTGGCTGGTGGCTGCACTTACTTACACGCTGTACGTCGCACTATTACACATGTGCGGCAGAGCACAGCGCTGTAGCTAGCTAGCTAGCTGCTAGCAGCCGCTGCATTGTACGTGCATGCTTAGCAGCTAAACAAGGATGCGCTATAACTATTGAACGTCATTTAATTGATCAATTATACAATTACACCCGCCTAGCTTGTTTGCTACGCGTACAGCTAGCGTAGCTGCATGCATCCATGCATGCGCGCATGTGCATGTTCATATGATATGCACGCGCCAATGACACAGGCCGGCGTGGAACAACTACAACAAGATATTAGCCCGCATCAGCATGCGCATGCTGCCGTAGTGCGTGCTGCAGCTTGTTGTCTTAATTAATGTGTGACACAGAGATAGAGAAGCGATCACCACTAGACCATCGAGCCGCATCACATGCATGCATGTATACGGGATGGCCCATGCACTTGTAGCAGACTTCTTGAGTCCAGCATTGACTTGCTCGTGCAGCAAATGGACAGTGCTAGAGTGCGCGCAATATATCCGTCGCAGCATCAAATAAACACTGTGCAGACAACCACAAATGCGGAGGAAGCAAAGAAATTTTCACTTAATTTCTGTTTTAACCGTCACACTTTGTTCTGTCTTCAAATAACGTGCTAATCGACCAAAACTTGGGGCGAGGAGGGGAGTGAGGGAATATAAGCAAGGGTCTCTACTCTAAAACTAAATTGTACGTCGTGATTGCCTCCGCCTTTCCTACAGCACTCAACCCTCCTATGGTATTTATCCGCAGGCTGGTCGTTGTGCGCACAGAATCTCCTAGATGTCCCAATCCTCTTTCTCCTTCACTTCAGTGATAGGGAAGAGAATCGTTTCCACGGTCATGATGTTCTTCTTGAAGCGCGACTTTTTAGCCTTCATTGCGTTGCGGTCACCCATGAGTACAACCAATTTCGACCTGTTGCACACACACACACACACACACACACACAGACAGAGAGAGAGAGAGAGAGAGAGAGAGAGAGAGAGAAAGAGAGAGGAGGGGGAGAGAGAGAAGAGGGATTTGCAAAATGCCAAACATGATTTAAAATGGATCCCAAATACAGGGCAGATAAACACCACCAACCCCTCCCCGATCCCCCTCACACAGATATGTACATTTTGTTCCACTTACAAAAGCAAACACACTTAAGACGCATCCTACTGCCAAAGCACACAAACCCCATCTCCTTTCAACGATTGCTCACTACCATCTCGCATCATCACTATCATCGTCGTCATCATCATCATCATCATCAGCAGCAGCAGCAGCAGCAGCAGCATAGCTATCATCGGCGGTCTCACTTCCACTGCACGAAGTTGTGCGAGCACTCTGCCACTGCAATCATGTCCTTCACGTCGTCCTTGTGGACCTCCCCCGTTTGTCCGGGGTCTTGGATGATAAACAGCAGGTTGAGCTTTCGGATGGCCGGCGCTCGTAATACCGAGAGACACGCCATTGCCAGCATGTGAGCGGGGGCGCGCTTCCCATTGCCAACTTTGAACGTGTCAAATATCTCCCTGGCGTTCTTGACGTTAGCGCCTTCCACGCCGTACGAGTCGCAGAACTGCTTGAACGTGACCATGCCGAGCTCGTCGCGCACGGCGTGCACGCATTTGTAGTAGGACTCCTCCAGCGTGAAGAGGTTAAGCTGCAGCTCCTGCGTAAACGAGAAGAAGACATTTCGGAGACGCGGGATCTCCTTGCGCTCGTGGTTGGTAACCGGGGTTCCATACTTGTTGTCGATACGCTCCCGGCGGGTTTGGTTCTTTTCCATCTCGATGTCGGTCATCTTCACCACCTTCACCTTGCCCGCAGAAGGCCGCTTGACCTCTATGGCCTCCGAGAGGTGCTTCGTATCGACAGCCTTCGCTCCCTTCAGCGTCCGTTTCACGCGCCTGTTGTGCGGCACATTGAACTCCGTGCCGGCGGGTACTGAAATGGGGGGAACGGTGGAGGGTGAGCGACAGCAGTGCGGATAGAGAGGCGTACAAAAATAACGGGTGGGGAAAACGCGAGGGTGGCTATGTGTGTTTGCGTGAGTGTGCGGAACGGAATTAGAAACGTGAAGATTATTGTTGGGAGAAGCAGACGTGTGGAAGAATGGAGATTAGAAGGGGAAGCATACATACCAGGGATTGATGAGTAATGCTCCCTTGGAATGCCAATAAGCTTTGTATACACGAACTCTCGGAACTCAGGCAGAGATATTTGGCCATCACCATCTTCGTCCACAGCCCTGACCATACGCTCGATATCGAGATCGGTCACTGCGCGCTTTGCCGCTCTCAGGGTTTTGATGAGGTCTTTGCTGCCTATGTAGCTATTGCCGTCGCAATCTATTTGGCTGAAAGCGCGGAGAATCGACGCCTCGCTGATTCCCTTTCCCTTGAGGGGAGGGCCGATTTTGTTGAAGACTACTCTATCATCATCGTCGCCCCGGTTTCCACGTGCAATCGCCACAAGCTGGGCACTCTGCGGGGTTATGTGAAGAGGCAAGAGAAGAAATAAGTATCGACGAATTCTAAAGTTTTGGAGTTGGCGTCAACTCTCTCTCTCTCTCTCTCTCTCTCTCTATTTATTTATACACTGGTATTACCCCCGAGTGTGAGCTAGAACCCGGTCTCTGCTCGGAGGAGTTTTCAGAGTACTGCCTGTCAATTTGCAATAAAAGAGAACATCAGCCCCTCTTCTGTTAATGCTGGAGCATGAAAACACGCGCCGTTCAAGTTAAGTAAAAGGCTTCGAATGGCATGCATACTGTGGATAATCCTTTGAACTGGCGGAGTGCATCTCATCCGAGTGGCGGCTTCCTCGCTTATCCTGTGCAGTGCGGGAAGATGATCCGTTGTTGGAATATATACGAGGCCCGGGCCCATTCCCACTCGAATCGGACGATGAAGTCTCCGAGTCCGTTGTAATATCACTTCTTGGCATCGTCGAAGCCTGTTGATCTACTTAGAAGTGGAGGTCACAACTACGCTCCCCGTCTTCGCCTGATAATGTTCCAGTCCTGGTGGTGTACATCATATCAATGCATATCATGAGCGATCCATTTCAGTGAAGGACATGCTTCTCTTCGGCGTATTTCAGAAAGCCAGAGATGAAAAGCAAATTCGAACTTTGCAAAACATACAAAACACGGCCGTCGCTTCAGCTGCAACCGTTGCTTGCACAACCATACAACGTGCACGAATCCTTCAGGTATGGAAGGGCATCGAGGGGCACCCTTTGATCTCACCTCCCTACTTTGGAATGTCGATGAGGAGGATGGGCAGGAGGAGAAGTTTCGGTAATGCGACATCACACCATCGTTGTCGCATATTATAAACGCCATTAGAATCATCGATTGTTAATTAATTGCAGTCGCTTTGCAGCATTCGAAACCGCATGGAGATGGTGACAGGGGATATTTAGATAAAGTTGGTATTGTAGCTTGTCGTAAATCTGGTATATAATACAATCCTAAAGTTAGAAATAATTGTCGAAACTAAAGAAATGCCATGATAATAAACCTCTGCGACAACGAAAAATAGTGTTTTTAAGACACAGATCCGAAAATTCATTTCACCGTTGATCACAGCCCCGCACGATGGACCCCCCTCTCGCTCCACCAAGTGGGAACGTAATACCGGCATGCGTACATTAACTCAGGAGAACCCGATTGATATTTTTCTGCAATCAGGAAGGGGATATCACCGGGACTAAAGGAGCGGCAACCATGTCTGATGAAAGGGGGGGGGGGAGGCCCGACCCCAATCAGCACTCTTCTTCTTCAGAGCCTTCCGAGGTAGGAGCACAGGCCTCGACGGGTGTCGATAATCTAATCACATTCAACGCAATTGTAATGCGATCCAGAATAAGAACGAGGGGACGGAATCGGAAGCGACTTGGAAGCAAAGATACCACAGCGCGCAGTATTGGTGACTACTCAAAAAACCATATTTCTCCGATAAAAAAAAACAACAGATCAGGAAAGTAATGTTGATTGGGATTCCACCAACGCGCGCACACGCTTTCATGGAAATCAAGACCTTGCGACTATGCTCTCTGCCAATCCTTTGCATGTGAGAATCAATCATCCATTTGCTTTCCCGGTCGCCATTCTAGGGATTCTCGCTATGAAGGGTGTAGCGAGGGCAGCTTTGACTGGTATACGGACTATGCGGCATAGCGGTAGTAATACTATAGCATCAAGTTGCTATATTACCATACATAGCTACTACAAGGGTGATGCCCCAATCCTCCTCTCGATATGGCAATAGCAGATTAATAGAGTGAAAACAAGGAGGTATAGTGATTGAGGTGGAATGGCGACGGCAGTGCATACATGAAACCACACAAACACACACACACACACACACACACACACACACACACACACACACACACATACACACACACGCACGCACACAACCTTGTTTGGGGGTTCAATCAACGACGCCTCATTGAAAGAAGTAGTGCGGGCAAATAATAATCTGAAGGAGCCTGTTAGCATCGAAAGCTCGAGAGGAGGATGATGCCCCTCCCCCCTTCTCCTGATCTCCTCTCTACATTTTTTTTAAATCTGACAGCCTCTGTTTCGCTACTATTTGCGGGAGGATTCGACTGTTCTCAACGTTGGTTGTGGAAACTCAGCCGTTTCTGAGGACCTAGGTAAAAAAAGAGGGAGAGAGAGAAGAAGAAGAGAAAGTGGGAGGGGGGGGGAGAGGTTGTGAAGATATGCTGAAATTTTTGAAAGGGCGAAATCAGTCTTACCTCCTCAGTACTACCATTGTTCCCACCACGCACTCGTAGCAATGGCAGGATACCCAAACGTCACTAGCATAGACATCTCCGCAAAGTGCGTGGAGCTCATGGAGAAGGTCCAAGAACCGGGTTGGCGTGAGAAGAGAGGAGGGCAAGAAGGAATGGGAGAAAGCGAGAGAGAGAGAGAGAGAGAGAGAGAGAGAGAGAGGGGGTGGTAAAGGGGTGGGGGGGGGGGGGGGGAGAACGGCCCCCTCCCCAAACAGCCCGGCTGCTGCTCCCCCCAATGATGATCCAAACCCCTACAATTTTCTTCCCCTTTAGCTGAATTGCCCCCGGGGGGCTCCCCCTTCCACCAGCTCTCCAAACTTTCGGGTGGCGATTGGCGACCGCTGTGCCAAATTGATGCGAACGTATTCCTTCCAAATCTGATCCAGCGACCATTAACAAAAGCCGGCCTCCCCTCCCC
>ADNK01001944.1:0-19742 GCA_000320545.1 Bigelowiella natans CCMP2755
TGGTTCTCCCCCTCCCCCCTTCCCCTTCCCGCCGCCTTATCTGCAAGCAAATAAGCCTATTCTCATGAGGCAATCTTCATAATATCAGCACCAACACTGAAGAATCACTATAATCTTTACTTCCTTCCTCTCTCTCTCTCTCTCTCTCTCTCTCTCTCTCATTCACAATCCAGAGCCGCGAACGCTGCAATCGAAGCGGCGGTCACTGCCGGTATCTTGAGGGATAAGTCTATCTCGCTGATGAAGTCCTTTGAGAAGGCGCGCTCGCAAGCCGAGCAGGAGGCGAAGGAGCGCCGTGCTCGGGATGACGAGGAGGACGAGGGAGGCGAGGAGGGGGGGGGGGATGGGAAAGGGGGGCAGGACAAACAGAGCCAGAAAGGCGAGGGCGGCGAGGATGATGACGACGCGAAGAAGAAGGCCAGCGAGAAGAAGAGTCAAGATGAAGAGGTGAGATTATAATGATGATGATGCTGCTGAGGAGGAGAGGGGGGCAAGGGGGGGGGGGGGAGGAGAGAAGAAGAACAACGAAGAGAAGGAGGCGAAGAGGCAGCCATATCGTTCCCATCCTTCTCCTCCCTTGCGTCTCGATTCTTCTTTAGCTTTTTGCAGATAGAAGCACAATGGGGCTGGGTAGAGAAGGGGCAGCGGGCTTGGTTTGCGCGAGAAAGCACTGCGACAATTGCCAGTGGATACGGCAGCGTTCGTTCCGGATTTCCTATTCATTTATTCAATTCTGATTATTTTATATCCTTTTTTCCCCGATAGATAGGATCGCATATATATTGCTAGTCATCATCATCATCATCATCATCATCATCATCTTCGTCGTCATCATCACCATCATCGTTATCATCATCATTCACCGTCATCTTTCCCTCCCTTCAAACCGCTAAGGGTAAAGCTGGAGGCGGTTCTAAAAAGGATATGCAAGACAGCGAGAAGCTGCATAGGGTACCCGCATTAGCGCTGAGTGCAATATAACATAATAACTCTCCGAGATATCTCTATTGATTTTTCTTCGCGA
This sequence comes from Bigelowiella natans CCMP2755, assembly GCA_000320545.1. Classification (NCBI taxonomy): domain Eukaryota; phylum Cercozoa; class Chlorarachniophyceae; genus Bigelowiella; species Bigelowiella natans. The sequence continues at coordinate 1,025 of ADNK01001944.1, forward strand.
ATCTTACCACACGGCCGTTGTTCGTCGCTGCATAAATATTTGAATAAAGTCAAAGAATAGTTACATATGATACACACACACACACACACACACACACACATATATATATATATATATATATATATATTATTCAATTTATCGATAGAACTATGATGCTAAGCATGCATATTCTCAAATATATATATATATATATATATATATATATAAGAGATCTCGTAGTGTGTGTGCACTGCCTAGACTTTCTTCCTCTCCTCCCATGAACTGCTGTTTTTTGAACACACACACACACACACACACACACATAAATATATATTATGAGTCTTATATTGTTTCGCATTTGCTTCATCAGCTCAAGAACCAGCAGCGACTGAATCAACTGAACGGAGAGCTGCTCGAGATCCAGCACAAGATCAAGACGTGAGAGCGCCGCCACGCCGCATGAGCGATATGCACTGTGTTGTAGATGAATGTGTGTGATGATGCTCTATTGAATATATATATATATATATATATATATATATATGTGTGTGTGTGTGTGTGTGTGTGTGGGCGTAAATATGAATTCCTTAAAAAAAACATATATGGCTTCCCCAGTGTCTTTTTCCCTCACTTTTGTGCCCCCCCCCCCCCCCCCCCCATGCTACGAAAGGATGATCACGTGCCGTCCGGAGATCATGTCGAGAGTCTCAGTCAATGAGGTAGGTCGGCCGCGTGTATCTTGCAAAAGTGAGCGGCTTGTCTACCATTTAGTCGGTTTTTACTTGGGATTAACGGCGGGCACTGCCCTGCCGTAGCCGCTCTTTTGTGCGTGGAGAGTAGAAAATAAATGATGATTAAATCATCGCTCCAGCGTCCGTCATCACCATTTTTTTCCAGATTAAGTGCATGTTTGCGCGCCATCATCATCATCATCATCATCATCATCATCATCAATACCGTCATCTTCATCGTCATCATCTTCTTCATCATCGTCATCAGCATCATCATCACCACCATCATCATCATGATCATCACCATCCTACCCCTTCACAGAAGGAGCGCCTATTCCGCTTAGTGGAGGAGATAATCGGCAATGCAATGGGGAGCGTATCACAGGCCTGGCTCGACGCCAGGATGGATGGGCAGAAAGCGAAGAACTGGACTGCGACAGTCGACGCCATTCTCGAGTTAGTAGAGAATGGTAAGTCGGTGTATCATATACACGTGTTGTTGTTGTTGCATCGTATCGAATAAAAAGCGCCGCATATCAGTTTGCATGCACGCGTCTCGACGACCTCACCATCGCAATACTACACAGCCCCGCACCTTGCCATGCATTACTGGCCTCGTCGTCTCTCTCGCCGCGCTGTTCTATCAACGCCACCTCGACTGGCGGTCACCTCATCGATCGAGAAATCACCACTGACCGGAGCGATTTGTCTGTTTCTGTTGATCTTCCAGGGACATCTTTCTCGGCATTCGCCGTGCCACGTTCCATGGAGGCGCGTTTGCTGCGACAAGCCGCCCTTGTCGACGTCAAGGCTTTGACGAACATTTTAGACAAACAGCTCAAGCCGCACATCCTCACTTTTAAGCCCAAAGTAATTGCCCGGGGCTCGCTTGAGAGGAGGGGGGTGGGAGGGGGGGAATTGCGACTGGATTTCGATTAAAACTGCAATAATTTTGGGGAAAGTTTTCGATTTGTAGACTTCTCTATGCTTGTTTAATTGTTCGTGGTGTTGATGTGTGTGCTTTTATTCTCAGGAAACGAGCATGGACGATGAAGCGAACCTGAACCAAAAATTTGACAACGTGTTGCGAAATCTAGCGAACATAGCTTCGCAAGGAAACGGCAGTCACTAGATCTAGAGACAGGTCTGGATTGCATCATGATGCATCCAAAATGAAATGCAATGATGTCAAGCCATGCTAGCATGGGAGTCGGAAATGATTCTTTGAGTCAAAAAGACATGCACGTTTCTTGCAATTTGCGTCTCTAGGCATGATAATGAGCGCATGTCTCTAGATGTAGATGTCATTGCGTGGAGCGTCGATTTGATGTCCAGACGCCTGGCTAGCTGAACAGAAACACAGCGTCAAGCCAGCGTTGCGCGCAATCGCAGCAGCACCTAGCTAGCGATAGAGCATGCTAGCATGCCACTTCTAGCACTTACTTATTAGTTATAATGCCCCCTCACATGGATGATGACTTTTTGCAGATTAATTTGCTCCAGGCTAGCGCAGTCTAGCCTTGCTAGTGATCTATGCCTGCGCGCGCGCTGCCCGCATGCTACTATGCTCAACCGTTTATTAGAGATTGGCATGTGTATAGCATGCAGCACACGCACTTGTGTTGAACGTGGCTAGTGGCGGACCAGCTGCTTTACTACTAGCTAGATGAGGCACTGCGCATACTAGCTAGCTATAGCTAGCAGCACTAGAGCATGCTAGCTAGCACCAACGAGCGGCTATATGTATCTAACCGTCCTAGCGTCATGCTAGCATGCTAGCATCTAGAGCATGGATGACACCCTAGCTAGCTAGCACCCTCATACATCAACATGACAACAAAATGTAGCTGGCGCACACCGCGCGTCATACATATTGCAATGGTATCTCGTTCGCTCATTTGTTTTCATAGAAATCAATGATAATGGGCCAAATAATCATGCTAGCAAATAAGGTTTCGCACCTCTGTGGATGCGTGTAAGTAGACAAATAGCACTTACAATCTAGCAATGTACGCTTGTCTTTGGCAGAGAATGATCAGCGCCCAGGGACTTTATTTGGGTCATGATGCGCCGGAACAAACTTCCTAGAACCATGCATGGGATGGTTAGAAAGTAACTTTCTCTCCAGCGCCTTTTTACAGCAAATTGGCCCGTTGCTCCTGGGAAAGATTTCTCACCAAATTTGTCATTGCCGCATTGCCCAATCCTGCAGAAATCTTTTGAACCTAATGATCAAAATAGTTATAAGTTATTGATGATGCGGCGCATTTTAATGGAACACTCTGTAGTTTTGTCTCACTTACCGCATCCCTCCCCCCCCCCTCCCTTTCTCCCTCTCTCTCTCTCTCTCTCCCTTCCTGAAACACATAAATCCCCTAAACGCACACACACACACACACACGCGCGCGCATGTGTGGATTACATTCCCCATTTAATCGCGAATGATGCAATTCATGCACTCATTTAGTAATAACAACATCATTTCACATACAGCAGCTCGAAGAGCACAAAAAGCATCCAGGCCCACAACTTTTTCTTTATAAAAAAAAAAAAATAATAAATTACCAGTGCGCGTATTTTGGCGCTCGTCTCTTCGTCGGCGTACTCTGTATTCCTTATGCTTCCAAGAACCTGCAGCACCTTACCCATATTCTTGTTCTTTGGGCCGTAGATTGGGCAGCTTGGATCTTCCAGGAACTCTAGGAGGATTCGGTGTGTCTGTTAAGAGGCAAACAATGCATCATGTTAGTCAACCCTTTCCAAAAAAGAGAGAAAGAGAGAGAGAGAAAGAGAGAGAGAGAGAGAGAGAGAGAGAGAGAGAGAAGAGGAGGGGGGGGGGGAGGAAGAGAAACTGCACAAAAGCGCGATAGTTGCCCCCAGGAAAAACAACTGTGTTCTTGCCGTTCGCTATACATGACCGCGCAAGCAAAAGCACACCAGCGCTTATTAGCAAGACTTATATTTGTTTTGTGAAAGATAACTACACATATAAATATATATATATATATATATATATATATATAGATTGAAGCCGCGCGCCTCTCTCGATCTTAGAGATGAAAACTACCACTGGCCCTTCCGTCTCCTCCATGGACGGCAAAGCTCCGAGCCACATTGGGAGAACCTGTTTATTGGAATAGGCAGAAAATATCACGGGCGAATCTCGATATTCGAGCGAAACATATTCGCGGATGATTTGATGGGTTGATTCCAGCGAAAACGACCGGTCAGCAATTGGATTATAGAGAGGAAAAAGAGACGGGATTGTGGTCGCCCATGATGATGATATGATGATGATAATAACGACATGAGCACACACACACACACACACACACACACACATATATATATATATATATATATATATATAATATACACATATATAATTATTTATATTTTTACGTGTCACCTCGCCCACAACTTGCTTGTTGCGCTGGCGCTGCTGCTTCAGAATCTTGGAAACGGAGACGATGATTGACTCGGTCGCCTCCTCGTAGTCCTCACTGCGAGCATCCTTGCTAAGAATCACGGGCAGAAGCGTCTTGAGCGTGCCCTGCGTGTATTTCGCAAACCCCTCCACTCCGAGCGACAGCGCACACAACCCAACACCGAATCCAGCAGCCTGGGGAGGAGGAGGGGGGGGGGAGGGCGAGTAGGGAGAAGACCGTTTCAGATAGACCGCAGTTATATTGTTTTATAATATACAATGCATTGAAATTCTCGGGGAGGAAATGGTGACTATAGCCGCCCTTATTGCGGGGTGTCTGCTACGAGCACTACAGCTGCGAACACCGTGTGCGCGGGGATGCAAAAGGCGTGTGCGAATGCACGTGGGGGAGGCTCTTTGTATCCCACTCCGGTGGAAACGAAAGCGAATGCTACTCTTGGAGGCAAAAGCCCGTTACGGGCTTTGAGGAAGTCGCACCTGTCTGATGTGGCGGTTCTCATTTCCCACGTAGCAAAGCGTCACGGGGAGGAACTTCTCCGCATACTTTCTCGCCGAGCCTTCGCAGGCCTGAACGCGTTAGACGAATGAATACACGTGCTTCTCAGCCAAGGCGGCGTTTCCGGTCGAGGGGGATATATGGCAATACTTCCGAAGAAGTTTGCCAGAAAGGGAAGGAAAAGGGGGTTGTGCTTCTAGCGCGGGGCACACGCTTACTTAGAAAGGCCTTTTAGCAATGCTGCAAGTGGGAAGGAACCCCCCCCCCCCCCCCCCCCCCTCTCCCGCGCACTCAATACTGAGGTTGGCTCAGCAGTACTCATGCAACAATAACAACAACAACAACAACAACAACAACAGCAATGGCGACGAGGATGACGATGAGGTGCTACCACTGCTAGATGCTGCATAAAACTGCCGCGCTACTAATTCAATGATAACAGGAACAACTGCAAGAAGGAGAAGTGTGCAGAGCGACGCTACCTCGATGATGTTATCGTAGCAAACCAATGCGGCTGCCTGCTGCCCTTCCGACGATTTCGGGCTCAGGTATTGCCAGAGTATAGAGTGCAGAGAAGAGTGGAAGAGAGGAAGGTAGTCTCCCTGGCGGTGACAAATGAGGATGATGAGGATGGTGATGATGAGGATGGTGATGATGATGATGACGACCATGATGATGATGATGATGATGGCAGTGATGATAATGATGTTGGTGGTGGTAATGGTGATGATGGTGGTGAGAAATGCTCGAGTAGGGTTGCGATCTAGATCTTCAATCTGCTTTGGTCTTTTAAGTTTGCGCATTGTATTTTTCGAGTTTTTTGTTTTTTCCTTTCTAAAGCAGGCTTTTCACTCCAAAACAGTGCCTCGCAACAATGAAAAAGAGGACAATCCCTCCCCTCTTGCACCGCCCCCGTTACAACACATCTTAACCTGCACATGCGTGCTGGTAATTTACCTTGGAAAGATCCACCATCGATTTGATCACGGAACCGACGTAACCGATCATTTCATCTTCTTGCTCGTTCTCCTCGTCGATTTCCTCTCGGATTTCGTCGTCGGCGTTCTTGTACTGAGATGAACGGTGGCACCGCAGGGTTAGATAAAGATAGTAGTGAAGCTCTACAATGCCGCCGCCGTGGTCATTGCAAGTGTGTATCGCCACACGCCGACTCGGCTGTTGTTATTGTTGTTTTGTTGTTGTTGTTGCAAGTGTTTTCTTTACCTCCAATGCACGCTCGTTTCTCCGCCGATTCGACTCCGACAGGACGAAGGAGAGACGGCGGTGTGCTTCGTCAATCTAAGTAAGAGAGCGAGAAATGAACGTTAGTCGGCGTGTGTGCGTGTGTGTGTGTGTGTGTGTGTGTGTGTGTCAGCAAGTGCGTCTCTGTGCTATATGTGGATCGCGGTGGGGTGGAAGATGCAGTGCGAGGATAAGCATAAACCGAAGCTACAAGAGGGCTAAAAAGCATGATATACTTCATGAAAAAAAAAAAAGCTGCCCGCGGCGATGGTAAAGATGCCACCAAGCATCCTATTCCTTCTGGGTAGGTTGACTCCAATTTTCAATGTTAGTAGTCGAGGTTTTTGCATGTTGTGCAATTCATCTCTCACTTACCAGCTTCCTCTCCATAGGCCCCGGCAATAGATCGATAGCGTCACTGAACGATTCCAGTATTCCGATGAGGAGACCGACGTCAGCTGCAAATAGCCGCAAAAACGCACACACGCCAAAGCATGGGGTGAGGGGAGCGGAGGAGAAGCTGACACATGCTCGGAGTGTTGGAGAGGATTGTGACCCGATAACTTAATCTCTCACCAGATATGCATGGCGGAGTATGTTAATTAACGAAAAAACATGCATAAAACACGTCCATATATAATATACATAATATATATATATATATATATATATATATATATATTAATTATATAACATTATTCATGAAAATGTACCCTCCAGAGTCATCGTCCTCATGTAGTTTTGGAATGCGAAGGAAAACAAATTCGAAACCTGCAAAATAACGTCACGGCCATCATTATCTGGGAAGGGGGAGGGGGGGGGTAGCATCAAGACTTGTCATCATGCTCAAGCATTATGCCGCAATGATAGTAGCAAGAACACCACCACCAACAACAGCAATATTAGCAATTATAGTAATATTAGGAATAATCAAGAAACGATGACAAAAAGCATAACTAACCGCCGTGAGGGGCTGCTGTGCTTTCTCTGCTCGTTCCTTGAGGCAATTCATGAGCTTTGGAATCGATTCCACAGCGGCTACACGAACGGGCTCGTTGTAGCGGTATATCATCAATGGAACCATGATCTTTGCCGTGGCCTCCACGTAAGGGAAGAAGCTGAAGATGAGTTGGAAATTCTCTATGTGATGGCGGTGATGATGATGATGATGATGATGATGATGATGATGGTGGTGGTGATGATGACGATGACGATCAGTATGCAAAATATCTGAAGCTGACAATACAAATCACACAAGCTACTCGTCCTCACAACACCGAGACACCCCACTGGGCAGAATCGCGAAGGGAAAACATCACGCGCAGTCACAAACCCTTCTCCAAGCTCCGAGGCGTACTGATAGAGCATGTTGCACGCCACCGCCTTCTCCTGCAGAAACGCCTCATTGACGACCTGAAAACCATAGAGAGAAAGAGCAAAAATCAAGAAAATAAGACAAATAAATACACACACACACACACACGCACTCATATATATATACATAATATTACTAACTCGCAATGCCGACGCAGTGCGGAAGGGGAGAACATAAAACAAAGATCCTCACAAGCAAGCATTGCATTCATATCGCCGGCTCACCAGCCTCTTATTTCCAGCGCCTCTCACGGAGAAGTCAACGGCCTCGTATCCCTCTTGATTCGTGAAGTCATCTTCCCCGTCCTGCATGAAAGCACCTTTGCTGTCCGCGGCGGCTTTGAGCAGCGGCGGCACCACCATGCGCACGTAAGGAGAGAAGTCGCTGCCTGGAATGAATAGCAGTGTTAGTCTCTTAGGTATATCATACAGCTTGCAGGTTTCTGGCCGTGTGTTCACTATTACGAGCGTGCGAGAGTAGCAGCGCGCGTGGGATGCAATGGTGCGTACATATACGACTGCTACTGAGAGCACCACTCTCTACCCTTGGCTACCGCACTCGCTGTGTGTTCCTTCTAAATCTATCAACCCCCCACCCCCCTCTTCATCCTTGCAGATTACTCGCACAACGAACAACTACCCATGCATTGGCAAATCCGCGCACAGCACATGAGAATGGCGTTCTGCTGGGGATCGTCGGCTGTGAGGCCTGAAGGAGGAGACGAAGAAAGCGGAAGAGGGAAAAAAAGGGGGTAGGGCAAATCAAAGACAAGCATACGTTAATACTTCATCCAGAATACAAAATACAAAACTCACACGCACATACACACACGCAAATACAAAACGAATCGCATCGGCATTGCTTGCCGCGCCGGCTGCTGGCATCACCGTGGCCCTGCGTCTTGAGCAAGAATTCCATGATCGACTTGAACTGCGGAGCGAACGTCTCCCGGCCTACCGCAGCAGCAATCACGCCAACACACTCGATGGCCTTGGCGCGAAGCTTCATGTTGTCGCGTCCCTGAAGAAGAAGAAGAAGATGATGATGATGATGGTGAAGACGACGATGACGGTGTGCGTACACGTCAGAATGGCGATTGGTGATTTTCGTGGTCCCGCGATGTTTTGTGTGGAAGTTGTGGAAAGTCATTATACAGCCAATGATACGCGCGCGCGTGTGTGTGTGTGTGTGTGAGAGAGAGAGAGAGAGAGAGAGAGAGAGAGAGAGAAAGAGGGAGGAATACTAAGTGACCTTTGCTTTCATTAGGATGGAGGTGACGCCAGGCATGAAGGCTTTATAATAGGCTTGGAACTTCTCTTCGATTCTCGACGCGACCGCCGAGACAGCCGACAGCGCGCTCGTCTGGGCGCCTCGGGCATTCACGCCAAGCAACTAATGGTTGACGGGGGGGTGGAAGGGGGGCGGGAGGGGAGAGAGGGAGGCGTTCGTGATGGCGGAGACGTCGGCAACGACGGCTATGATGATAGATGATTATGGTGGAAGTGGTGGCGATCGCGATGATGATGATGATAATGATGATTATGATGATGATGATGATGATGATGCTAACGACGGCAGCAATGCCAACGATGCGGCTGGGGCATTAGGCAGGAGGAGGACTCCGCAAAAACCAAAAACAAAAAACAAGGTGCAGCATGGAAAAACAAACTGGGCCAGCGAGGCAATGACCAACCCATGCTATATCTCCCAGCACACGGACCGATGCAATTGCGGCGCGCGCGCGCACACACACACACACACACACACACCACAACGCAACGCGACCCAACGCCAACACCACCGAACCTTCCTCAAGCTCATCAGCATCGCCTCCGCGAAGGGGGCCAGCCTCTCCCCATCCTCGAAGACCTTGCAGTAGTCCACCAGGCTCAGCGCGGCGTGGGCGGAGATGCGAACGTGCGCCCTGGAGTCGAGGGCCGTCACAAGGCACTTCCCAACCGGCGCCGCGAGCTTCTCCGACTGGATATCCTCCGCGAAGAAGACGCAAAACGTGCCGATTGCATTGACGGCCATCCACCGCACACGGACGTGCTCTTTCTCGGCGACGGTCAGCGGCGCGATCATGCCGAGAAGCCCCGGAAGCTTGGGCTGAATGGCCTGCGTCGGACGGGGGGAAGGGGGGGGGGGAGAGGAATGTGGAACTCAATATACGCAAGCTGCACTGTTTCTTTTGTCTGTTTCTTGGCGGGGGGGGGAGGGGAGTAGAGATGTCCCTCTTGGACCTATATCCTACTACTACACGATCTATCGACGCCGCGCACCTTAACGCATCCAGGTGTGAGAGCGCAGATTGCGGAAACGGCAGCGTGCTTCTCCTGCCACTTTGACGAAGCGAGGCCCTTCTGGATCATCGGCCAGGCGGCGCTGAGCACCGAAGCGCCTGATGTTTGTTTGTTTGTTGTTGTTGTTTTTGTTTTGGTATACAGCCGCGGCCACGATGCTATTTGTAACTGGCACGAATGCGCAAGATGTTTCGAGAGAATGAATGATTGATGTTTTGGTGACGATAGCTTTGAAATACACATACACCCCGCGTCTGCCCCCCCCCTCCCCCCGCCCGCCCCTCCTTTCCATTCCTCGTCTCTCTGACTCCTAATAGCGGTTTGAGCACCTCCGAGCCACGTCGCCAGGCACTCCAGCGTGTCCCACCCCATGCAAAAGTCCTCGTCGTCGGGGTCTTTCTCACCCCCGTCCTCATCTTGCGCCCATTGGCGAATGTCATCGTCAACTCTCGTTAGGAAGGAGATCGCCAAGGGCACAACCTCGGTCATCGTCTCTTTGACCTACGAAACAAGCCTCTCATTTATCGAATCTCCACGCTATTCGGCCGCGAAAGGCCGCTGCAGGCCATTAATTGATGAGTGAAGTCGATGATGAAGCTTGGGAGAATGTGTTACCTGCTTCACCGACGTTCGGTCCTTCTTGGCGAGCTCGACGATGAGCGACAAGGCCATACGGCGCGTCCCGGCCTCCAATTCGCCATGCTTTGCCGTCTTGGTCATCAGCTTGATAATGTCCGATGTGTATGGTCGAAACATAGCAACACGGAATCTGGAGAGGGGGGGGGGGGGGGTTGAGAACAAAGCAGGAAAGAGTGGATCGAGTCAGAGACGGAGTTTAAAGCGATGAAGGAGGAGGAGAATAATCGGACGAGATTACAGCTCGCACGTGACCCGATCAGATTCGCGATTTCGTCGATGGCATCTTGTAGAGGCTCGTCATTTGCCTCTCCTGCAAGCTTCACGGCGACCTTGAAGAAGTCTGGAATGAGCCTGATAAACCCCTGCTGAACGTTTCCTTCGAAACCGATGATGAAGCTCACAGCTGCCTTGATGGCCGCCACCTGCAGCTCGGGTCGGTTCGAGGGGGAGAGGCTTTTTTGGATGAGATTGAAAATCGGTTTCATCGAGCGCTGAACAGCACTCGGCGCGTATTCCGCAAGGATTCCAGACATGAAGAGCCTTTTGAGGAAGAAATCGAGCAAAACGGCGGTGGGGAAATACGTTAGGAACGAGGCTCGCATGCTTGTTGCAAGTGCATGAGAATATAAAATCTAGCGATGTGGTGACAAGGACATCGAGGATTGCCATTGTGTTAAAAAATACACATAGTTAACTGTAACGACGACAACGTGTCCAGAACGGCTATATTTTCATCAGAATGGCGGATATGATTATGTCAGCATAACCGATAGATTCACAATATATCAAGTATCATACCCGGATTGAACATGCTGAGCTTCCTTTGAGCTGCAGAGCCTCTCGAAAATGGATTGAAACTGAGTCCATTCGCCCTTTTTCACGGTATGAGAGGCTAGGCGCCCGGTCGCTTCGTTCAGATGCCTGTGGAAGTGTAGCGGCAAAGAGTGTGTTACAATGCAGTCGGGGGACAATGATGTGTTTGATAAATAGAAACTATCGGTATGAACACGGCATGAAGATTATGTCCCTCCCCCGTTTGTTGCGTTTAATGACTCACGAACTTTCTCATGACGCGATTTTTCTCTTCAGCGAGCAGCTTCCCGAGTGCAGCTTGCATTCCGGCTTTGGCCCTACCGGCCGCTCCCACCCACACCTTGCTTCGGGGCCCAACGTCCTGACGAAGCATAACGGCAAGGAACATCCGAGTTTGCATGGAAGAAGGATTTGAGCTTCCGGTGTTCATCAAAGCCATTGCAATGGCTTCCAAGTATTTATCCGGCTGTGATCGCATTTTGGCGAAGGCCTGCTCTGCCCTTCGTCTCGTGTCGTTGTCGGGAGATAGACATGCGGCAGCAACCCGTTCGAATTCGCTCATTTTGTATCTTTTGGGGAGGGGAAACTAGATTGTGGCCGCTTCCAAGTGGGATGGCGGGGGACGAATACTCTGCTTCTCGCGGCAGAAAACAATTTCAGACATAGTTCTACACAATTCAATGCCTATCACTATGTATCGTCTCGGTTTGGTGATGTGCGACAACGTATGTTTCCTTGATTTCAAAACATTTCACACAGCGTCATCTCTTCTGGTTTTTATTTCCCGGGCTTTCCATCCGAAATCTGTGTCTTTGAGAAAGGCTCGATCAATTTTTAACAGAAGACATGGAATTTTGGGACGAAATATTGATAATCCGCTTGTATTTTCGCTCCAACTGAATCCAAACCCTTTCCCGCTCTTGAAGCGAAAAATGTAATTCTCAAGTGGACTGCGAGACGTATTTACAAGGATTCTCATAGCTTTATAAATGCGACAACATGTATATGTTGTCGCACAAAATAAATGTACTGTCGCTGTCTCACTCAACGGCGGAAATGTTCTTAAACACATTTCTCCCATTTTTCATGGTTGCCTCACGACCCCTTGCGTCTGTGCATCGTACACACAGTCGCTAATTCAATGGGCAAAGCCGCCTCATAACACATGCAACTCCAAGATAAAAAAAAGAAACGAGAGTGTGGAGCTCTCAGCGAGCTCGGGAGTTCTCAGGCTGGCGATGTATCGAGCGATAGGGAGGACTTGGATGCGAAGAGCAATGGGGAAGAACACGATGTCTTCGACGACAATTCGCCGAAATCTATGGAGGAGAGAGTCTGGGAAGAGGTTTTTAAGGAGTGTTCTTCAAGAAAGGCCATGGGTCTGTATGCATAGCAACTGCAGCAGTTGTTTGGCGAAATGAATGCCTTTATGCACGGTTTCAGAAGACTGTGTTTATTCCTGCGTTTGGTGCTTTTTAGCCGTCTCCAAAGCCGATCCAAGGAATCTCGGTTTGGCCACACCACAGTTTTGCTACGGAGAGACAACATTTCGGTATTCAAGAGTTGTGTAGTTTTTGTCTAAAGGTTAGCGCGAGCTGTTTTGTCAAATGCCATTGGCGGATCTTACCGGCGCTAATTTGCCCTCAATCCAATATTCAACCTCCTCTGATCAGATGCTTGGAGAGATCCATTCGAAGACACATCCATTTGATTAAGGCAAGAATGGCTGCCTCAAGAAAAGGCGGGCTGTCGTTCTATGATCTCGGTAATTCAGCACAGTTGCCATAAACCGCCATCCTTGTCATCACCCTTCTCTCTGTGTTTCTGCCACTAGGCTCCGGATCTGGAAGAGTTGTCATTGCAGCCGCACTTTTACGCTGGCCTATTGCCATTAGCCCGCCGAGCTATAGTAGTAGTAGTAGTAGTAGTAGTAGTAACGATGCAGCTAATCCAGATTTTAGTCAGAAATCTCGCAAAGAGGAAAGGACGCCCCCGTTGATATTTGAGAAGGTCGCAGGCATTGAACAACTAAAGGGGCTATGCACTCTTGCGAGGGGGGCATTACAGCGGCTGAGCGAACGCCGCCAAAGTTTTCTTCGGATTGACGAAGTTGCGGGGAAGAAGGGTGACGGTTCGGAGAGCAAAGCTACTACAGCGACACTCCGTGCTTCATCTCAGGTAGGAGAGAGCACACTCCCACCACAGCAACAACAACAGCGGAGGCAGCAGCAGGAGCAGCAGAAGGGTGGGAAGCAGATGATAAAGATTCATGAGACTAGCTTCCTCAAAGAAGATGTGAAATGGTGGGAGGACGCCGGTATTGCCAGAACTAAACAGTCCAGTAGAGAGAACCTGCTCGCAAAAACGTGTGCGTGTGATAAACGCTCCATGATGATCGGTTTCATCTGAACTTGCGTTCCTTCTCAGATGTGGTATTCGCAACGTGCACGTGCTACAGCGATAAGCTGATGCGACGAATGGAGCGACGAGCGAGAAAGATGAAGGTACTGAAATCCAAAATCAGGCGCAAGCAGCACTCGCAGAAGATGCGTGAAATGTTTGCCGTACGACACTCGTCTTCGCGCTCTTACATTCGTTTTGGCATTTGAGATAACAAGAGCATTTGTTTCTTTGATTCGCTTTGAAGTTTGATTATGGTTCTGGTTGTTGCGAAGGCCGGGTCGATTTTCCTGAGCCTGACCCAAAAGCTAAAATCCCCCTGCTGGAAGGTGGTGTGCTATGTTCGTACAATGCATGATAATAGAGACGGATGAAAGTATGGATGCGGCGGCCCATTTGTGTTGTGCACAGAACAACAGCACGATGATGATAATGTTTCTTTTCAAATCGTTTCCTTGCGATGACTGGATTGATTGTCATCATGCTGCCATCCACCATCTTCAGCTGCTCGAGAGCAAAGAGCACAGTACAAGTTGGGGTTCTGCGGTACTTCACACGCAGGTATTGAGGCGCAAGTACGTTAAGATAGTGAACCTGCCGGCCCAATGCGAAATCGTCATTTTGTGATTAGGAAACACTGCATGCTGTATCCAGGTCAAAAAAAATGTGCGGAATGATGATGAGGCCGATGGCGCCGTCAGTCGGGGTCGGAGTGATGGTCACGTAGATGAGCGCAACACGAACAGCTCAGACAGTAGTAGTAGCGATGATGATGATGATGATGATGATGATGATGATGATGACGATGGATGAGCCGATTTTGATGCTAGCAAAATAAACTGCATGCTTCCTCTTGATTTTAGGAGAATAGATACTATTGAACATTTCTATTGACCCAAATACACATCACGCATGTTCACCTGAGCCATGTACAAAATATCGTGCACGATGCTCGTGCGGCTAGGACAGGCTAGGCTAGCATGGCTAGATGGCTACGCTGTATATGTCAGTCTTCGCATGAGTATTCGCTATGCATCATAGTGTATAATAGCCCACGTACTACTTGGCATGCACCATGTGTTGTGTTGCGCATCTTCTTCAATGTTGCGAACACGTATCGACGTTACGCTGACTAATGACAACGCGCTAGCCATGCAGCGCTAGAGCGCAAAAGGGTACATTTGCTTTACTCTTAAAAACCAACTACGCACAAACTTTAGAGTAAATTGTTTTGCTCGATGCATGTGCGTATGAGCGCGCTCGTCTATAAACATAGTGTGCTAACAAATACTGATACCTTGCCTGGCATTGCTAGCATCGTATGCTATAAAAGTAATATCAAGTACTACATACAATAATGGCGCAGCGCGCACGTGCTAGCATGCAAGCTAGCAAGTGAAGCAGCAATCATGCGTAGCGAATAAAGAGACTTCCTAATTGTTGACATTGGGATCGGTAAGCAGTGGCGTGATCGTGAGGATGTAACTCGCGATCGAGGCTTCCTTGATCTCCTGATAATTAGAGGAGGTCGTCAGAGCAGCACTTCGAATTCTTTGACAATTTCCAGGCATAAATTCCCACCGCTGATCACGCGTGGACGCTCACACTCAAAAAAAAAAGTATTTTCTGTAATCTTGGAACCACAACTATGCTGGGCGAACCACCTTTAGCTTGCCAATGTTGCTCTTGCGAACTCCTTCCCAATTCTGGGTGAGAACCTGATGTTTTAGGCGAAGAACTCACCATCCTCGCAAGGCCATCCAGCGAAACAAGAAACAGCACAGACGGAGCTCTACGCAGAAGGGCGGAGAGGACCCGAAAAAACCAGGGAAAACTTCGCCATCAAAACTAGTGTCTTCGCGCGCGGAAACAGATCTGCGTCTTTACAACCAGAACGGCCATTCGGACTGGCGCAAGTGCACTACCTGGAGGCCTTTCTGGGCAAGGTTTTGATACCAACGGAGCACCTGATCGGTACGGTTTGTGCTTGCCAACGTCAGCGTTGAGGCCATCGTGTATTAGTGTGGCAAGAATAGGCGAATTGCGGTTGAAAACTTGTGCTGTATCGACTTTGTAAAATATACGAATTTTGCTTGTGGATGATGGTTTATGCGTAGGCTTCTTCCATCTACTAAACATAAATACGTGTGTGCGCGCGCGCGCGCGTGTGTGTGTGTGTGTGAGAGAGAGAGAGAGAGAATATGTCTACGAGTGTATGCGATATGCGATCCGAGGGGGGACCGTGCGGATTATTTGATATGGAACTCATCAGATTTAATAACCTCCCTCTCATTAGCTCGGACCCTTACGCAGTGCATCTGGGCCTCATCTGCCCACCTATTCGCCTGTGTAATCAACACGCCCACAAAATGCGCGGCAATTCGTCATTATTTCAGCATGCTAATGCTCGGCTGCTGCACGAAAGAGCAGCGCTTCGCATCAAGGCAAACGTATTCTATCGAAACCCACAAAGCCGCTAACGTGACAGCGATTGTTCAAAGCAAAAATACTCATAGCCTTCCAAATAATCAGAATCCTCCTCCTCATCATCAATATCCTTATTTAAACTCCAAAGTGGTAGCGGAAGGGGCAAACGCCTTCTGAAGGCTACAACGAAAAGCCAGCAAAACAAGACCTTCAGCATCTTGTGATCCGTTGCCAAATCTCCGGAAAATCTCTTCAAAGACCGCGTACTCGACTCTTCAATCTGAATCGAAAAGAGGGGGCCCAGGAAGAGAAGGGAGCAAGGAAAGGGGGAAAGAGAGGGGGGGGGGGGGGGGGGTTTGCTCACAAGATGTCCTTATTGAATGTTCCAGAGCTCTGTTTCTTCATCTACACTAGAAAGAAACAACCCTACCATTTTCAAGATCTTGATCTCATTGCTGATGCTCACAGGCCCGATTGTCTAATCGCATGTATGGGTAGCAGTAGTAACACGCACACGTGTCATCGACTGAAGAGCTTTGGCGCTGATTGTGATTGTATACAATCCGAGCAAGGGACCTCTAGGTCGAAGCTGGGCGATTTGCGAAAGAGCTCAAAGTCCTTCCCCGCTGCGTTGGTAAACCTTCAAAACGAGGCGAGCACCACAATAAGCATGATGTGATGGTGATCGAGAGGATGGCCGCCTCGTAGCTCCACAGGCAAAAGCACAAGCAAAACCCGAGAATTGTTTTAAAAAAATACATCGGAGTTCAGAAGAACACCTCAAACCGTGCTGTTTTGGGCGTCTAGTCACTGTTCGTAACAACACAACGCATGCTCCGCTAACCTCAAAAAGGACGCCATTCTCCTGAAGCGCATGTCGCGTGCGTTGGCGTTGACTGAGAACTCACGGCAGTTTTCCACGTCCTGTGATCATGACAAACAAACAAACCTATTTTAGAGCAAATCACGGCGGTCCCATCCAGCGCAATATCCAGAATTGCCCGAACCAAACTGCATGCTGCATCATGCATTGTGTTGTGGTTTTTCTCTCGTGAGGAACACCACCGACCGTCAGGTCTCGTTGGCGTGATTTCTGGCGCAAAACTTCCAGTTTTTCTTGGTAGTGTGGCGTGGATGTATCCATTGAAAAGGCCAGCACGCACTAGAAATGGACACAACGCATCATATCGTTTCAGTATTAATCTAAGCAAGTCTTCTTATTCCAATATACATGCAAACAGTGAGGCATTGATTTCTCGCCACTCGATTCTGGGAGAAAAGGACGAATTTACGCTGCTACGAAATAACCGTAACAAATTTCTAATTTCATTTGTTTGCTTTACCCCCCCCCCCTCCCCTCTCCCCCCTCCACCATAAGCATTCGTTTGCTACTTTGGCAAATCTCCCCTCCTTACTCCGTATTTACTGATCTGCTGTTATTGTTTCTGTTGCGAGAACCGACCTCATTTTCGGGGTTTTTGGCCAGTGTGAAGCCGTAGTTAACGAAGTATCGGCTGCATGTTGAAAGGACAAAGTGTGAGTTTTTGAGTATCTAAATAGCAAGTGCGTTTGGAACAGTTGTACATCGTTTCTGAATCAAGGAAAAAAGTAGCCTTTTTACTGCTTCCTGCTGTCGGAAGCTTTCACCATTTATTGTCGCATTAACAAAGTTAATTTTGTAAGTATATCCCATCCCCCCCCCGCGCCACACTCTCTCGCTTCCTCTCATCTTTGAGATACCTGTTTGGCTTTTTGCCGTAGCTCACGTAGATCTGCTGGCCTTGCTTCACGTATTGGTTCGTTATCAAATGCACCTTGAAATGACACCAAATCGACAACAACAACAGCAATAACAAGCATTAGCCAACAGAAGTCCAACAATCGTCGTTTTTCCTTCGGAAAACCATTAAATCATTGCATGCTGCTATTTTATGCACCGCAGTACATGATCGGTGCCATCGTCATAACCCCAGTGGACCGAGCTTGGCCTCCCTAGCCAACACAACCAGCAGCAATCAGCTCATATAAGAGTGTCTCTCTCTTCCCCCCCCCCCCCACCCCCTCCTTTTTTTTTTTTTCTTACCCTCTTTTCTAAAATCTTTAAAAAAACCGTAAGGGCGGAAAAATAAAAAGGGGGGTTTGGAAACCGACGCTTACCTACTGGAGCACCACTACAATCACTACAACAACTACTACTATTGCAAGTACTACTAGTGGTAGATTACCATGATTGACCATATCCACCAAAGGCACCATAGCCAGGAACTTGCTAGTCTTCTTCCGCAGCCCAACGACGCGGCTCAAGACACAGCATCTGCAAAAAAAGTGGGGCAGGGGCGAGGAAGCAAGGGTGGAGGACGCTAGAGTGGACTGGCCTTATGAGAGGAGAGAAAACAACGCTGTTTGCCTGACCTTGCCCACATGAACTCCATCAGCGAGTAGCGCCTCACCTCAGGCACACTAGCGCTGAGCTGCGTGTACTCATCTCTGACACATTGAAAAAACGCAAAAAGGTGATTGATATACACAGGCATTAGAACACTCCATCCCATCCACCCGCAGATGGTGTGGTGTGCAATGTGCGGAAGAGAGGCGCGTAACAATGCAAAACAGGGCAAATGTCGGAGTTGTAGTTTGTTCCTGGAGAGGGGGCGGCTCAGAAGAATAGCGAAAATAGGATAGATTAACCGTAAGGCCTCGGCTCGAAAGCGAATTGTCTGTAGCGTGATTGTGTTAGCCAGTAGCTTGAGCAGGCTGGGAGGGTAAAAGACCTTGAAATACAGCTCACCATCAACAAACTCAGCGAAATATATATATATATATATATATATATATATATATTTATATGTGTGTGTGTGTGTGGGG
>ADNK01001943.1:0-46499 GCA_000320545.1 Bigelowiella natans CCMP2755
CGATATTTGTTAGAACGCACGGCATTGGAGTGCGTCGCATGCCCAAAAATACCCGGGTTTCCATTATTTATTGACTTCTACTACTGTTTGTTTCATTTTCGGTTCCTGCTATCCATTGTACGATTTAGGTTTGCTGTCTCCTCGCAAGAAGAGGTTCTTACATTGAACGTCCACTTTCGCTGCTTTTTCATGCCGCTGATTGTACAGGGAGAGAACTGTATGTTTTTGTGTGTAATCTAGAATATATGTGAGGCAGGGGGAAGGGGAAAGTAGACACACTTACAACACACACACACACACACATAATTTATATATATATATATATATATATATATATATATATATATAATATATAGTATTTATTGTTATGGGTTTTATGTGTATCATTTGTACTGGAAACCATCGTTTATCTGCCTCTTCAACACCACCATCCTTACTAGCATCATCATCAATTCATGAGCAGCATCGTCCACAAAGGCTGCACCGACATTCGAGTAGTTCTAGGCTTCGCCGCCTGCACGTCTAGCATTCTCTGCGAGGGGGGGGAGCACACATGAAACGGTTTTCAAAACCCATCAGCACTCTTCTTTACATCTTGACGCCATTGAACAGGGCGCGTCCCAACTGCCTTTCCGCAATTGCGCTATCGTTACCCGCTGCATTCTTGCAGGGCACCAACCAGTATCTTCTTCTTCTTCTTCTTCATCATCATCATCATCACATATAATTGAGTGGCAAAGCACATCCAGAAATTAGCAGAGGACACTTCGGAGCGTAACCCTCCCATGAGGCAGCCCGCCACTCAAAGCCACACCTCCTTAATGAAATCCTCTTCGGACAATAGATTAACCTCCTCACACGCACATGCTCCCAAAACTGATTGCTAGCTGCTACGACAGAGGCCCACCTGTAGCTGGCGAGCCTGATGAGCTCTATTGACAATGATCGCCACCTGGCAAAGGTGTAGCGATTCATCATCAAAATATCAAGGCAGTCGTGCTGCTTTGTTATGAATGTATATATAAATAAATATATATTTATATATATATATATATATATATATATATATATATATATATATATATATATATATATATATATATATATATATGTTTGAAGCTACTATCGCTGTGCGCACGATCGATGAAACGATCATCGTTGCAGGCGCATGTGAAAAAAGGTAAAAACTAAGCTGCCATCCATCAAAAGCCGAAATCGCGGCGATCGTTCCGTCAGGATCCTCACCGTATTTGCCTTCCTCTCTTCCCCAGTAGTTTTGAGTACCTAGTTATGGAGAGCGCAGCTGAAACACGAGCACTTAATGCATCATAGGCGTGTGCATACAAAGAGGGCAGCAAGCTGATGATGGCGGGTCGCTACCTTGAGAAGAACAGAAGATTCCTCCGGATGCTCAAAGAAGGCAAGACCTTCCTGCTTTTTGCTTTTTTTTTGGTTTTGGCCCTC
Organism: Bigelowiella natans CCMP2755; assembly: GCA_000320545.1. NCBI lineage: Eukaryota > Cercozoa > Chlorarachniophyceae > Bigelowiella > Bigelowiella natans. The sequence goes on from ADNK01001943.1 coordinate 1,465, forward strand.
CGCCGCGGAGCTTGCAATGTTGTGGATTCGAAGGCCGGTCCGAGTGTTTGATTCCAGATAAGCAAGATGCGCCGCAGCTGCCACTTTCTTCTTCATCCTCTTCAGATGCTTCTTTTTCGCGCGCTTTGATGACGACGCTGTGGTTAGTGTAGGGAGCTTCTCCCCATTCTCGGCCTCCTCCCTGAGACGCTTCTGCCTAGAACGTTTCTTCTTTGAGACCTGCCCAGGGGAAGGGGGTCAGGGTGTCAGTGATTCCGTATGAACAGCACAGCAGTGGAGCAAAACGAAGAAAACGAACTATTTTTCTATTCAAGATGACTTCTATCATCAGCCTCCCCCCCCCCCTACCACCCTTAGTCGCAACACCGGCATTCTTCGTTGAGATCTAGAATCTGCTCTGCAGCAATGCTTTCAGTCTCCTCGCATGGTCCTGCGATGCGTGTAATAACTCTTTGTTCCCCTTCAGATTCACCTACGTTATTGAATTGTTTAACAACGCTGCTTCCCCGTCCACACCATTTGCGGTCATCACAATCTTCACAATAGAATGCAAGCACTTTCGACGTCGGGGGTCGGCTCTGTCCCTCGACGGAGGTTTTTTTTTAGAAGTTTTTCTTATTGTCGCCCCATCAAAATTGCATCCATTCCACATTTTACAGCTTAGATTCGTAAAGAAAGTCGAAACGCATTAGGTTTTAATGCAGCGGCATTCATCTCTGCCAGTCACAGATGGAAAATCTATGGAGTTCTCCTCGTTTCGGCTAAGAGAAAAAAGAAACCTCTTACTTTCCGGTGGAGCTTCACGATGATAGCTTATGTTCTCTGTCTTTTAGTCAAAATTACCGTGGTTTTGACTAAAAGACAGAGAAAATACGCTATTGAAAGCACAAAACCCCATAAATCGTCGTCTTCAAAATCGACCCACCCCAAGTCAGCCCTGCACACACGTATCCGGCCCTGGCAGACGATTAGCACCTCGTGCTTTCGGCTGTTGTGGAGGCCTACCCCCCGCCAAGCTCCAACATGTGTACGTTCAGTTTAATTTGATGCGAGAGGCGAAAATATCTGGCTAAATTCCTCTCGGAACTCTTTAAGCGCCGAGGAAATAAGTTGGTTGGGGCGGCACAGCGCGAATCGACAGAGAAGCGGCTGTGATACGATGCCCGAAATTAAGCGTTCCAACTTCCAACTGTCTCTTGAATATGTTTTGGTTATCGCAATTCGACAGAAGTGACGCCCCGTGCTAGCGTGTGGCGAATAATTTTGCACATGTTTATGATGTACAATGTGTATTTGTCTGTACGATGTAACACACTTATATCCTTAAATATATGTGTATGTGTGTGTGTGTGTGTGTGTGTGTGTGTGTGTGTGTGTGTGTGTGTTATCATTGTTACTTAGGGCGTAAGCTTGGTCGATCAGTCAACTCTTGGCTGCGCAACTCCAAAGCGGCTGCGTTTACACGGCGGTTGCAGGATCTCTCCAACACATACGCGAGATTGTCAGTTGACTACCCGTAAGAGCTTTTCTTTTCCATTCTACATCATGGACGACATATGAACTAAAAACGTTAAAATGATAGATTCGCCATCTCCTCGTTATCCGGGGGAAGCATTTTGTTCTGCTCCGACCTCACGGCGCAGGTATAGCGAACACACTTTTCGCAGCTATAAAAATAATGCTTCGTCAATATTGCAATATTGCGAGAACGTCAGCCACGGACGACCCTTGGAGGGCCAGTCGCAAAGGCCTCGATCTCTTTATATCCTAGCTATAAGTTGCACAGATAGTGAAATGACTGACAAGGCATTTGCTATCGTCATCATGTTCTGAGATTCGCAAAAATTATGCTTTCAGTTCGTCGTCTCAAGGAGATCGGAGCTGGACGATAGAAGGCTTCTTGCCGTGAGCTCGTTTGGATTTTTCTACTATGGATTTATTATGAAGGTGTCGTTGCAGCGTTGATAGAGTTGTTGAATGTTCCACGATGACTCCAGCCTTAAACGATGCTGGGCTTCATCTTTGTGATGGTGCAGGCTATATACATCGGCTACGACTTAGTGCTAGGGCCAAAGAGAGCCCTCGTAAAGGTAACCTTTTCGTATTCTGATCGATAAATTGATCTTGCAGCTCCCCTCAATTTGTTGCTTTTGCCGTTTGTGAGGCGTTTTCGATGGTGGTGCGACGAAGCTGAGATGCTGTGTAATCAGACAATTCTCGACTGCGTTGTGCACACACCGTTTGGGGTACAGCCGCACAAAAACCCTCGCTGAAATATTGATGGCAGCAGTTCTTAAAACTTGAGTCAAAGCTGAAGAGATCGACATAGCAAATGCACGCACTGGCGACTCGATTTGGCACACATATCACCACATGCCACACCGACTCCCTCCCTCCCCTCCCCACTCACCTAATCTTAGATGTCTCCAATGTTTCAAAACAGTACACACATAATAGCAACTCAAGCATAAGTTAACGTAAAACTCTACGACTATTCGTTCGTGCCAATCATAATCGCTCTCCGTCACCGATTTATGCTCAAAGGTCATTCCAGCATTCTATTTCCTGACGGGCGTCATCAAGGGGCAGGTAATCGAAGCACTGCATGGTACCTGCAGTTGAAATCGATCAACGATCCAGCTTATCAGCACATGACCACCATCGCGTCTGGTATTGATTGTTATCAATTCTCTAATCTATCTTGCAAGACGACGGAGCAGTGGACAACACAACTGCGGAAGGAGTGGTTCGATGCATCGTTCGGAAGCGTCGCCTATTGGGTACACGTGCAACCGTGCATATACCCGATATGAATAAATTTAGTATAGTAAAGTGTAGTAAACTATAACAAATATATATATATATATATATATATATATATATATATAAATATTTATTTATATATTCAATATTCGCATTATCATTTATGGTAGATAGAGAAGGGGGTGAGAGAGAGAGGGAGGGAGATACAGGGGGGGGGGGGTGGGAGAGAGAGAGAGAGAGAGTCAAGGTTAAGTCTAGCAGAATGTATCGTAATCCATGATCATGATGTGAAATTCGGATGTAAAGCCTGAAGCAAAACTAATTGTAGTTGCTCTGTGTTGCTTCTCCTTGCCTAGACGCCGGTGCAGATTATATGCTTCCGGTACTAACACGGGGGGTGGCGGCGCCATGTTTGTTATGACTTCTTCCAAAAACAATAGTTGATTCCCCAAACCGATGGCGAGTCACAAATTAATTCGAAATAACTTTACACATGAACAATCAAATGCCAGGCGTCTGAGTTTATCATCATTAGCATCCTTACCATCATCATAATCATAATCACCATCGCAACTCAAACAATTTAGGTATATTCCCCAGCACTCTAGAATTGCATTTGTTTCGTTTGCATCGTTCTTTCACAAGGTACAAAACCTGTAGCGACCCATCATTTTCACTGGTTCGACTACGCGTACACATCAAAATAAAAACTCCTTTGGAAGCACAGAAGGCGCATCAAAATTTTCATTCTTAGTTTGAAAGAATTGTTGCTGTACCATTGCTGACATGTTGCGTGGTGACATCACATCTGTAGTGCTCATCGCGTTGTCTTTATGTGCATTGATGTTTTGACACCCCTTCACCATGCAAATGGTGCACAGATCTGGCTCTCATGGCTCTCCTGCAGAAACAGGACAAAGCACTCAACATGACCACACAGAGCCCCAACGTGGGGATTTGCTTCAATCTACCATGACTGTTGTTTTGTTAAAACAGATTCACATGCATGCTAGCATGTGCAGCAGAAACAATGCAGCAATGCATTGAAAAACAGGTTTTGCAATGAACAAATGATCAAATTAGAACAGCTAGATGTGTACGCAAGAAAGGGGTTTGAGGTGACCATTTCTTTCTTTTTTCCAACAGCTAGACAGTGAATAGCGCACATTCCCGTGCATTGCAATGCCAATGTCTCGCTAGCTCATGCGCATCAACAACAACGCATTGTTGGACACATTTTGTTATGTTGATGAAACGATGATTCATGATTGTGTCATGTGTGCATCATGTTGCCTGTCTGTCATGTGCCACATTAAATTTGCCACACAGCAAGGCTTCGTGCAGAGGAAGTGCGAACGATGGCACGATGCGAGCGCACAAGCAGTCACATGCACTTTTCATCATTGCCTCGCGATGAATACAGTCGTGAACCGTCATGGCGCGTTGGGACCTGTCTCTTAGCCAGCCCAAAAATGCAAAATGCCACAGCTAACACAGCTGCCAGATGCAAACGTGGACATTCTCGAAAATCTTCTTGTGCGGCGAAGTGCAGAAGTTGCATCATTGCTTCCTCAGATTGGCTCTCATCTTTCACCAAAACACACCTAGTAGGCACATGCATCCTGAACTCTCTGCAGAACAACTGAGCACTTGTCGTCTGTGTGGACACTGGCACGATGGCAATGCAGTTTTGAGTTTTGAGAGAGCCGCAGTGCACATGGCTGGATGGATGCTCATGCACTTCTAGACTTGCTAGCTTGGGCTCTCCCACGTGCTCCCTTTTGTCGTCACCTCTGGCCTCTGCACTTGCTAGCTTGCTCTGGTGCTGCATGTGCACGCGTGTGCGCACCCACCATGCCAGCATGTCAGCATGCTGCACACATGCAGGGATGCTAGGATGGTCAAAATGCGGCGTGGCGTGAGTGACGCACATGATGCAACTGTCCATGCGGTGAAATTGTGCACACTCTAGCTAGCTCTGCACATCCCAGAGCTGGCACTGGAGCACTGTGGCAGTGTTCATGTCGCACTCCACAATCACAACTTGCTAGCTTGCTGCAGCTTGCAAGTGCCTCATTGTCCCATCAAGCAAGCAGCCATGTTGCACCAGAAACGTTTCCAGATGCAGCGTCTGCATTCACCTGCAATGATGGGGGACGACTTCGATTTCAAGTCGTCATTCAAAAATTGGGAGTCTTGCAGTGATTCAGTCAAAATGCCTTTTGTTTTGTTGAGTTTTTGGTCCTTGTTTCAAGCATCTCCACCAAACGTCTCCACAAATGGTCAGTTCAAAGGTTGTCATCATGTCTCGTTGTGAGTGGCAAACCACTCACACTCGTGTCAATGCACTTTTGTTCCAACTGTGGCAAATTCTGGAATCATGTCTGGTGTGATCATGACGCTGAGCAAAAACAGGTTGCATTCCACATCTCCCCATGCGTGTCGTGCAACAAGAACGTCTCAATGAATTGTGTGGATGCCAACAAATCAAACACCGTCAGAATCACTGGAGCTAGTCAGCAACTGAGCATCTTCAATGCTTTGTTCATCACTCTGCTGCGTGCAAATGCCTGTCTCCCATGTGGTTCTGGCGCATGCAGTTTTTGATCAACGCTTTGTTCATTGTTCATTGTTCATTGTTCACTCATCATTCATTGTTCAACCTCAAACCAGTCGATCCCTCCCTGCGTCGACCAATCCATCAGTTCTTTGCAATGGGCATCCTTCAACGCAGGATGCACACTGGAACACACACATGACAGACGTGCAATGCACAGCACACGTGTGGATGGACAGGGGGTCATGCCAGCACACCTGTGGATTTGTGGATGGAGCATGAGCTTGTTCAAGATGGCGTCCCGAGTTGCTCAAATTTGTGAGCTCTGAATGAACCTTCCTCCTCTTTCTGTGTGGATTCACATCTTTGTTCACAGACTGCTGCTGCTGCAGGTTCGTCCACACTTTGGTGCTCGACAGTCATTTGTCCACGTCGGGAGATGGCAGCGGGTGCGTTGTGATCGACACTTTGGAGGTGTCGGTGTCAGGCTCATCGATGCAGCACAGACGTCTAGACGTGTCGTGACGAGAAAGTGATTTGAGAAGCTCTTCAGGATGCATTCTCCAAAGGAGATCTGTCTCGCGAGGACGTTTTCATCTCAACAAAGGTTGCTTACCCCAATTTCCTGGGAAGCCATGAGAAGTGCCCTTGCGCAGACGATCCTAGCTGTGGACACGCTGGCATCACAACGTGGAACGTTCCAACACTTCCCAGTTTCGAGTGTGCTTGGAACAGTCTGTGACAGTTTTTTTGTTTCCTGAACGTTCAAGAACTTCTTCTGAGCGTTGCTCCCTGTTTTCCGCTGCAAGACAAGCAGAGCTGAGCGACGCGCACGCACCGCAATCGACCAGGAGTTCGCCGTGGACAAGCTCCTTGCTGGCTTGAGCGTTCCTGAAAGTGTCAGGAACGCTGAACGTCCAAGGAAGTGTTTTCATGGCGACGATGCACGTGCGATGCCTGAACCCAGCTTGCACGCGGACACAACTCAAAAGTCATGGCAATGACCGCAATCCCTGACCAACTCGGCGTTTTCGGAGAAAGCTGATGTTGCCATCTAGCCATGCAACTTCAGCGATGTCACCTGCACTGGTGCATGGAAACAAACCCTCACATGTCCACAACTAACAAATGCAACACCTACATCTTTGTTGTTTCTTTCATCGATCTACCGATGTCTGCACGCTTGGACAACAGGCAACAGCTGGAGCACCTTGCTCTGATCTCCGTGTGCGATTTTTGGCTGCCCTGCCCCCATGAAAGAGCAACATCGAGACCACATCGAAGCATGGATGAAGGAAGTGTCGTTTGGCTGCATTCCATGCACAAGAACAGCTAGAAAGCTTGCGAAAGATCGAAAGTAGGTTCAAAGAACAATCGGCGTGTGAACAGGCGCGAGGATTTGTTGCGCGTAAGGTGTTCACAGGCCGAGGCGCTACGTGCACAAGTAGGCAGGGGGGGGGAAAGGCACGTTTGCTTCCTTTTGAAGAGTTGTGTTTATTTTTATTAAAGATTATATTTTTATTAAATCGTGCACTGCGTAATCATTCGCGAAGCTTTCGCGAATGCCGCCGCACGTGGGGCAGCACACTTCCGGTGTGCTGCCATGAGTCCCGCCGGAACCCACGTGCCTATGCTGTATTAATATCTACGTTATCTATATTCTATATCCGCGACAACCCCTTTGTTGTCGCACGTGACTTGTGCCCGCGTAGTGGTACGCGCTACACCTCCCCCAAGTCACGTTGCTCCTTCCTTCCTTCCTTATTCCCTTAGACCTTCATCGCTTTCGGAACTTCACCAACCACCAGGTAATAGATTCCTCTCTAACCTTATCTCCTTTGTCGCTTACCCAGAACTCACCTTCGTCCTTAGGTTCGTGTCCATACCAGCCCTCTGCATCAAGGTCCCCCAGGACCTTATACCAGTGCTCAAAGGGTAAGTCGGGAACAGCTAGGTAGAGTAGCTGATATTTTCCGTCCTTTATTTTCATAGCTACCCTCTCCATATTTCGTAATCCAGGGTAGCCTAGATAGACAATCTTCATGCGCCAATCGTCGTTCACCCTGACCTTATTGTTTCCATATTCCACATCGAACTTAGGTCGGGGTCCTAAACAAGGCATTGCTCGCTCCCACACAGTAGGGTTTACTTTAACATCCTCTAGGAGCTTCTCACCGATATCATAATTCTTTAGGTGACTGATGTGGCGCAAGGTGACCCTGTTCCCATCATAGATGTAGTACTGCTTCCTCCCCTTCCTCTCGGTAACCTTTGCAACGCCACCCCAGAAGGGGTCTTGTTTATTTCTCGATCTCAGATTTACCTTGGCCCTAACATACTGTCCTTCCTTTAGAACTCGGCCATCGTACGGGACCTTCTCGTCTTCGCTCTCGGTATCGTCGTCGTTGTCGTCGCCTTCTTCCCTCTCCTTATCCTTGATACCTCCCCCAGACGTGAAGGTGTCGTTTACTAACCCTTGTATCTTGTCTGGTGTGGTGCTATTTATCCTGCTTAGGTTGGCCAAGGTGCGGTGGAGTCGCTCTACCTTGGAGTTGGACTGGGCATAGTATACAGGTGAGGCATCAATATTAGGGTGTGGTAGCTGTAGAAGAGAGGTCTCATTATCCACATGTAACTTCTTTGGTATCTTGTTTATGCTAACTTCATCAGGGATAGCCTGGAGCTCAGACTCCCAGGTACGGTAGCAGTTAGTAAGCCTCTGCTTATATAAGCCTTTGTTCTTCTTAGCAACGTTGACCTTGATAATCTTTTTAACCCAGCACTTTCCAGTGGCCACATCAACGAAGGTAAGGTAGTGATAGCCATCGTACTTATAAACATCAATTTGCACGATATCTAAGAAGTTCCTTGCTTTGATTTTCTTAGATGCACGGCTCTTGCTGGACTCCTTGGTGGCGACGCCTGCCGCCTTCAAGCTGGAGCACCTGCAGCCACGCAGGTATGTCCTTATCTCTTTTAGCTTGTAGGGCCAGTAGTAATGGTAGAGTAGAGCAGTGATATGGTTTTCTCCTACGTGTGCAGGTCCATGGGCGGTAAAGAGAAGGGCTCCCCTGGTCCGCCGTGGCACGTAGGTACGCCTAACATTATTAGTGTATACATATATCCTATCACTAAGTACCTCATGCTTGTGTTTGTATTTATCCAGGTGTTCTTGAAGGTGCTGGAGCTCCTCTGGCTCAGGCAGGAAGTCGCCGTCCTCGAAGGTAATCGCGTTAACCATAGGGGTGACCTGGGTAGGGACTTTCTTTTCGAACAGCCTGCTGAAATAGTCAGCAAGCTGCTTGTCTCCTGGTGCGTAGACCACTGTCCTCTTGTCCCTAAACTCTTCCGTGTCCGCCCTCATAGCTGCATACTCATCGTTAGGCGCTTCGAGCTTGCGGTCGATGCCTAGGAGGGGCTTGTGGTCAGTCATTAAGGTGAAGCTGGGCACCGACAGCAGGTAGTATCTTAGTTTCCTCTGCGCCTCAGTCATGGCTTTATACTCTCCTTTTGTAGGGCTGTACTTGGCCTCAGCTGCTGTGCAGGCCCTGCCCCACACCCGTATGATCTGCTGGTCTTGGGTAAGTACAGCAGCCATACCTAGCTTAGACCAGTCTGTCCATAGGGTAGCTGGTCTAGTAGTGTCTAGCTTAGCATTCAATAGGGTGTTGCTGCATAACTTTATTAGGTTATCGAAGTGGGCATCAAGGCCAGCCTTGGCCCACACCTTAGCGAAGCTGAGGCCTACAGAGTTCTCCTTCCGGTAAGCAGTAGTAAAAGCAGCTGCAGTCCTAGCGTAGGTAGGGGAGAACCTACGTAGTATCCAAGCTGCAGTCTGCAAGAATGACTTTAACTCCTTTGCATTCTTAGGTTTAGGGGCTTGCTGTAGTGCTGCTACTTTCTCGGGGTTTGGGGTGATGCGGCCTTGCTCCAGGTAATATCCACACCACTTGATTCTTGTAGCTAGGAATGTACACTTCTGCAGTCTAATAGTAAAACCGAAGTGTGCAAACCTAATAAATATATTTTCCAGGAGGAAGATCTGAGCGACGACTGTGTTGGTACATATTATGTCATCATCCACATACACAAACACAAACACCCACAACACAGACGCCATCCCATCATGTGTGTATGCCCTGTAGTTCTGACTACTGAACGCATCCCCTGATATGCTTAGGCCGTAAGGGAATACGACGAAGTGCCACTTCCTGTGCCTGCTGGAGAACGCGGTAATGGGGCGGGAGGTTTTGTGGATGGGTGTCTGCATGTATGATTCATTTTTATCTAGGGAAGAGTAGTATTTGTATCCTATGACGTGTTCAATAACGTCATCTATCCTTGGTGTAGGTGTCTGGATCCTCTTTATTACTCGGTTGTGGCGGATGAAGTTGTGCGCCAGGCGGAAGAAAGGGTAAGTAGGTTTCTTAGCTAGCACATGTCTCACGTTCCATGGTGAGTTGCTTGGCTCTATCTTCCCTTCCTTTGCCCATTCATTGATCTGCCACTCTATCTTTTCCCAGTCCGCTTCCGGTCGCCTATGTTCTGGGTCATTGATGATGCACTCTTCGTATCCCTTCTTTAGCTCGATCTTTACTGGGGTAAGCTTGCTGGAGGGCTTCGTCGTCGGCTTGGTGATGTCAGAGTACTTCTCGTTTAATATTTTATTAATGTACTTTTTGCCTTTGTCGATATCCCAATCATCAGCTGGGGGGGTCTTGTCCAGTAGCTCCGTTATCTGTCGGATGGTCTTGCCGGGGTTCTTCTTCCGTAGCTCGGTAGGTGTAGGTAGCTTGTTGTCCGCTAGGTCCATAAACTCTAACGCATTAACGCTTGACTCAGAGGTCCACTCGTCAAGCCGTATCATGTTCTGGCTGATGGTCCTGCCTGACTTCTTTGGCAACTTAGCAAAGTATATCTTGTGATTGTAGAATGATATGATCCCCCCTAATTTTTCTAGGGCATCCTGTCCGAGGAGTAGTTCCATGGATAAAGTCATGGCTACTCGGGTCTTGATTTGGGTCTCCGCGTCGCTGCCAGGTATCTGTAGCTTTAGCATTAGCTCACCGACGGTCTTCATGGAAGAGCTTCCGTCTGCTTGAGCATATTTACGTTCTTTCTTAGTCACTTGATCCAATAGTCCTAACCTTCTTACTGTGCTTAGGCTTATGAAGGACTTCGGCATGCTGCCACTATCCCAAAGGGCAGGTAGTTTCTTGTAGTCTCCGTAGCTGTCTTTAACTTTAACCTTGGTCATAGCAACTTTGATAGTCCTGTTAGCGTCTTCGTCATTAATGTTGCATACTCCTAAGTTCTTTATGTCGTCTAGGGTCATGGGCTTGTCTTGGTCCTGCGTTGCTGGTACTGCTGTCTTCGTCGGCGCCTGCTTAAGGTGATCTAATATTCCGTTTATCTGCTGCTGTATAGCATTGATACTGTTCTGCTTTTTGTTCTTATATTTATTGTTCTTCCCGTTGTTGCTGCCTTGCCATTTGCTGTTGTTATATCCTTGTCCTCTGCCTTTCTTTCTCTTTAACTTCTCGTAGTGTTCGTTGAGCTGCCTGATCGTCATCCTGGGTCGTCCTTCTTTCCTGTCTCTGCAGTCTTTAGCGGTGTGTTTCCCTTTACGTGAGCAGTATCCGCAACGTCGGTTACCTTCCCTGTCCTTGTACCAGTCTCGCTGCGGCTTAATAGCGTTAATGTTTCCTATGCCAGGTACCTTAGGGCTGGTAAACTTGCGGTCCTGCTCCTGCTCGCGTAGGGATATAGCCTGCACTGCTGCCTCCATCGTGGTGTAGCCTTTCTCCGTAACGTAAGTGGATTCCTTTATCTTTAACTTGAACTCTTCAAACCTTGCCTGATCATCACCTGTGTTGTAATTAAAATCATGTAGTTCGTCGATCATATCCTGGAAGCGCGTGGCAAAGTCTCTAACAGGTTCTCTCTCATGCTGCATCATTGCTCTGTATTTTCTAATAGCCTGGGGTAGGGAGTTAGCATCCTGTTCATTTACAAAAGCCTTCATTATCGCCTCAACGTCTCGTAGCCCACTAACTGTAGTGTGTATTTTCTCTAGCTGCCTGATCCGGGTCCTGCCTGTCTCGTAAAGGTCCATGGCTTGCTTTATTATAGCTAGCCATTTGAGCTTGTCGTTTTCGGTGGGGTTAGGGGTAAAGTCGCAGAGTATACTCCTAGCGTTCTTCCACCACCTCCTTGCCTCACCTCTTTTCCCGTTGTATTTCGTTATCATAACCGGTGCTGTTTTAACAGACATGAACTGGGTGTTCCGCTGTACCGGCTGCTGCTGCTTGACGGTGCTCTGGGTCGTCCCCCGCGAGGCGCCCAGACCCCCGTCGTTCCTAAACAAAGCTGCCCACTCTGGAGGTAAGTCTGCTTCGTAATCCATGATGTCCTGCATGATAGCTGCCCAAACATCATGTGTCTGATACTTGTATTCTATCGATACTTTCAGTTTGGCGTAGTTGCTCGCCCTGGGTCGCAAGGCTCGTAATGCCATTACGACCTTCTTGCTTTCGGCGGCCACGTCCTCGTCGTCCGCCTCGTAGAAGTTCTCCAGTGCCTCTGCTGCTGCATCTGCTTTCTTAATCCCGGGTGCTGGTCCCGGCGGTGCCTGTGGAGGTGTTCCTCCTCCTTCCTTAGCGTCCGTATCGCCCTTCCTTTCCTGTTTCTGCTCGTGCCCTTGCACGGCCTGCGAGCCAAAGTCCTGCTGTTCTTCTAGCTGCTGTGACATTGTTAGTCAAATCGTTTCCCGTGTGTGGAAGCCAAAGGTTGTTGCGCGTAAGGTGTTCACAGGCCGAGGCGCTACGTGCACAAGTAGGCAGGGGGGGGGAAAGGCACGTTTGCTTCCTTTTGAAGAGTTGTGTTTATTTTTATTAAAGATTATATTTTTATTAAATCGTGCACTGCGTAATCATTCGCGAAGCTTTCGCGAATGCCGCCGCACGTGGGGCAGCACACTTCCGGTGTGCTGCCATGAGTCCCGCCGGAACCCACGTGCCTATGCTGTATTAATATCTACGTTATCTATATTCTATATCCGCGACAACCCCTTTGTTGTCGCACGTGACTTGTGCCCGCGTAGTGGTACGCGCTACAGATTGAAGTGCTGAACAGGGTCAAAGGGAGGGTTAGGAAACGGTCGGGGAGTGGACCAGAGCGAAGTGGACAAGAGCAAAAGAGGGAGAGGCAGAAGAAGGAAGATCCCGGATCTGACTTTTGTAGCCTTCATGGCTCTAAGGACCAGCCAGTTGAATTGAAGAGAGAGGAGGAGGGCAAGTGGTTTGCACACAAATGAATTGGGAATTTAGGCATGAGCTGATGAGTTGAGTTTTTTTAGAGCACCTCTTCTCATGTCGCTCTTGCTCAACACAGACGATTAGAGATAGCGAGACAAAACCATACATTCGCATTGCCGAGAAGGTTTGCGACATGTCGCAACTAGATCTACCAGTTATTGTCTGTCGCACACATGATGTGGTCTGCATTGAGGAATGTGTTTGACCATTTTTCCTTGTCGTTCAAGTGTTTTCGGCGGTAGAGAAAGACGAAAAGCTTGCTCTCTCGAGGCAGAGAAAGCATGTCCTCCTATCCACCGTCTTCCATCCTTTTCCGCGTGTTGGCCATTGCCACCATAGCAGCAGAAGCATGGGCACTGAATCTGGAGCCAACCATAGGAATTTTAGCTCAACCGCGTGCGGGATTGAAAGGTTCCTACATCGCAGCAAGTTATATAAAGTTTGTGGAGAGTGCAGGGGCAAGAGCGGTGCCAATTCAGTACGACCTCCCCGAGGCCGATCTTAGGTACATATCAATCAAAACGAATTGAAATCATTTCGAACGGAGATGGTCTTGATCATCTGACTATTTCTTCACTTGATTAGGAAAATGTTTCAATCTGTCAACGGCATCCTGTTCCCTGGGGGGGGGGCAAACCTTGCCAACACAACCACATATGCGAAGACATCCAAATTGTTTATCGACCTTGCAATCCAGGCTAAGAATGAGGTGTATCAAATTAAGTGTCAAAACTGAGCGCAAAGGGAGTCGTTGGCCATCGTTTGCTTATCTTAATCATCTTGCTCCTCCTCCTCCTCCTCCTCCTCCTCCTCCTCCTCCACTATCTCCTCTTGATTGTAACGTAACTAACCAACTTCATTTTTAGGGCGACCACTTTCCAATCTGGGCTACTTGCCTGGGTTTTGAATCGCTCGCCATGATCATTGCAGAGGTGAGGGATGCATGTGCAAAACAGCAACACATGAGAAAAGGATTGGAATTTTGAGCGAAGTATCAACGAATAAGAACATTGCACATGATAACAGCAACCATATACCTGGGGCATTCTCCATGCCATTTTCTCAGTACGCATTCAGTGCAGACCATATCCTCGAACGCCTGCTTTTCGGCAGGCTCTTGGTGTCATACATCTTTTCACGCCCTCCCCCCCCCCCCCCCCCCCTGGTGGAACATCATGCAGGATGATTCCGTCCTTTGCTCCGGCTGCTTCGATACTGAAGGCATAGCCTTGCCGTTGGACTTCACCGAAAACGCCGCGAGTAGCCGTATGTTCGGGCAGCTTCCGAAGCCATTGTTTGATGCGATCAGCACGAAGAATACGACAGAAAACTCTCATCGAAGTGGCGTCACCCCTGACGGTAGTCAAAATGAATAGTTGCAAAAACATGAATAGCGTATCCATGGTATTGTAATAAGCATTTTTCCAGCTATGGAAGATCTAGGATTCTTTTCCTTTCTCCCTCCCTCTCTCCCTCTCTGTCTCTCGATCCATCTTTTTGTGTGTGCGTGTATCCCAACGTGTTCGTGTCTATCTACCGACCTACTTAGAATTTGGGGCGGGAACCAAGTTGGGGAAGTTTTTCAGTGTCCTCTCTACAAACCGCGACTCAAAGGGCCATGAGGTGCAGCTTGCAGCTACGAGCATCACGATATTGCTTTAATTCACGGCCATGCTGCGACGGATTATCACAACTAAAAACACGTGACGAGAAAATACACCTTGTTTTTACCCGAGTTAATGGGCAATGCGTGATTTCTTTTTATCATTTGGTATTCGGCATTTGTCTCTGTGCGTAGTTTGTGTCTAGCATTGAAGCCAATTCCTACCCAATCTACGGAACTCAATGGCACCCTGAGAAGGTAGCACCCTTGCTACTGACGATGCTGATGCTGATGCTGATGCTGATGCTGATGCTGATGAAAGTGGTGATGGTAGATGGTAGTTTTGAGGTTGGGGAGGTTGGCATGCAAGTTCTACCTTTCGGCTGGCGCCCAGCCATTGTAACTCAGAGGCGTGATAACCCTCAGGCAAACTTCGAGTGGAATTCTGCTGCGATTCCGCATCTTCCAGAATCCATCTTGGTGAGATGGCGGTGTGCATGCGTGTATGCATGAGTGCGTATTTGTGTGTGTGTGTGTGTGTGAGTGAGTGTGTGCGCGCGCGCGCGCGATTCGGAATTTCGTGCTCTGACTCCTGTCCCGAACAACATCCTTCCACCTACACAGCTTTCGCAATCAATGGCGAATTTGGTCGTTGGGGAATCACGCAAGAACGACCACCACTTCGAGTCGCAGCAGGAGGAAGACAAGGCTCTGATATACAACTACCAGGCGATCAAGTAAGCTGGAGACATATCTCTCTCCCTCTCTCTCTCTCTCTCTCTCTCTCTCTCTTTCTTCGTCTCCCTTTTTTTATCCGCGCGCGTGTACACGCATAAATGCAAACAAACCTAAGTACATTTTCAATTAATTATTTTGAGCTGTTACTACTGTGCACCAGCCATCGCGAAAACACATCCAAACTCTTTTTGTTTCAATATTTTGTTCGACGAGGCCACCAGCTACTTGCCCGTTCTCATCCATTTCTGATATTTTTTCCTTCCTCAGGGATCCTACCGGATACTTCGTGCAAATCTATAAGTTTCCACCGGGTACTGCAAATGACTACGAGGACGTAGCTGTCTTCTCGAGCTGATAATAATGTGCGAGGTCGCAGCTGCGAGAAATACAATCATTATTGCTTCCTGGCGATCCGTTGCGGCATGCGTAGTTGGTAATCAGTCGTTTGGGCGGTATCGTACTACGGTCGTTCGCTTGCTGCGCTATTGATTGATAAATGGGTACATCGCATGTCAATGTACTTGCATATATGCAGCAGTAGAACAACTCGTGGGATGTGAGCACATTAGAAACATGCTAGCATGGTCTGAAATGAGACCAGCTCTAGATGGAGCTATGTGCGGCAATTGCAATCATGTTGCTGGAAGAATTGTATAATTGTATTGGTCGCGTGCGATCGATGGATGATAAGCTTAGCAACAAGCTCCTGTCTACTAGTCTAGACTGTCTAGCTGTGCGCACTCGCTAGCTCTAGAGCTCCAGAGCTGCTAACACTGAGCACACGCAATAATGGACACCTTCTAGTCTTGCTAGCTCGACATGTCTAGCTAGCTAACTAGTGCATGAACATACTAGCATGTAGCTAGCTAGCAGCTAGCTTAGTGCAATAGGCCTCGCGACTCATGACGATGCGGGCATCGCGCCACGTGTGCAGCTAGACAGGCTAGTAGGCCATATATATATGAGACGGCTACATTAGGATGACCATTGAAAAAAATTTAAACATTTCATTACATCCGTCTCATATATATGAGACGGATGTAATGAAATGTTTAAATTTTTTCAATGTATATATACATCTAGCTGTTCAACTCATGCAAGCTAGATCTCTAGCTAGAGCTAGCTAGCCAGCTGTGCGTCGTCGACGTGATCGATGTTGCGCAGACGCACTGCCATGTAGCAGCCAGACTAGCTCATTTGCGCTGCACAATAGTTTGTGCGCATTGCAGCGCGGCACTGCTAGACTGTGCACAGCATTATGCCCCACATTTCATTTCCCAACTGCAATCAGCAGCAAATGAATTTCCAAAAAGTCGCAACATGAAAATTTGCCCACTGACGACCTACTGCTGAACTGGAATGCTAGAATGAAGGAGAAAACAAAAATTTGGGGGGAAATTGATTCGACGAAACCGAAAATCCAGAAAAAGCTCGAAATGAAAAAAAAATGTCGAAGCGATGTCGTCAACGATGCACGATTTCGCATGCCGATGTCACTTCATTTTCCAAGCAGGAAGGCATTTCGTAGGTGCGAAATGCGACATCGTAGTGCCATCATGGCAGACGGCTACTTCGGCCCAAAGACCTTCTTTTCATTAGCTACATTAGGATGTTCATGAAAAGATTTAATTAATTCATTACATCTGTCTCATGATTAGACATGACATCGCTCGCCTTCTCATGAAAATACGCCCATACAAAAAACATTCAAACGGCTGTTCCTTACGTCTGAACGCGTTGTATATGCTACATTAAGAGGCTTTAAGCTAAATAGTGGATGATTATGCACACTGTACGTCTAGCCCTTAAATGATCGGGTCACTATTAACAATTTTGGTTTCTCCCAATTCAAACATGCCACTTCTCATCGGATTAGAATTCTGAATGTACAAGGAGATCGAGCAAACGAAATGGTCAATGAATTTTGTGCTTATTTCATTTTAATCATTCATGAAAATAGCAACGCACCTGCGAGTCGGTTGTTATATTTAATCCTGACACTTTCCCCAGCTCAATGCTAGGGTTTGTATCTATGACCTGATTTTCAAAACGAAAAGTCAAAAGTGCACAACCTCACACTGTCTACAGGGAACGTGAAGAATGTGGCCAGATTTATATATCATATGCTGCATTTTATATATATATATATATATATATATATATATATATGGTATATACTGTGTCTATAAAGCACATACAGCAAGAGAAAATGGCCACGATTAACCGTGACTAGCGAAAACTTACGTCGACGATCTGTCCTTCAGCCATAACCATCGCCCTCTTTTTCTTTTCCGCAGCTTGTGTTTTCTTTCTTCGGCGCCGACAGCACACGAAAAGAATCTACGAGTGATCAAAACATTGTGCTCATCACAAATCACAAAACTGAGATTGGAAATTCTATTATTGCACGCCTAAACTTACCAGACAGCAACACAGGAGTCCCAACACCCCGGCAATCGCAGCGATGAGGAGGAGGAGGTTTCCGCCAGGGCCACTCTGAACAATGGATGCGGACAATTGATTTAAAATACTTACTTTCAGAACGACAAGTTGTCAACGAATCCCGCAGCTTTGAGAAAGGGAAATGCATAGGTAGTGAGTAAACATTTTATTTGTCCTATCGTGGTAAGTGCGCAACAACCCCGCCACCCACTGCAACCACTGGAATCTCCGGTTCTGTGGGGCTTGAAGTAGGGCTCGCACTTGGCAGTCGGGGAGAAACGTTGGGTGGATTGGAGGGTCCTCCGCCTCCGCGACGCCTACTGGGGCTGCTGGTCGGGGCGGTAGAAGGAGCTGATGACGGTGAATCAGTTGGTGAAAAAGATGAAGTCATGGACGGAGCGCCGGTGGGAGAGACAGAAGGAGTCATCGACGGAGCACTGGTGGGAGAGACAGAAGGAGTCATCGACGGAGCACTGGTGGGAGACACAGAAGGAGTCATCGACGGAGCACTGGTGGGAGACACAGAAGGAGTCATCGACGGAGCACTGGTGGGAGAGACAGAAGGAGTCATCGACGGAGCACTGGTGGGAGACACAGAGGGGCACTTGCTCGGGCCATGACTTGGGGCGTTAGTGGGAGACAACGATGGATGGGTGCTGGGGTTTCTGCTTGGTGCCATGGTCATTTTGGTGGGTGAACAGGAGGGGGCAATCGTGGGGTTGACTGTAGCAGTCGGCATATAGGTTCCTTGATGCGGGTTGAGCGTGTGGGGAGATTCTGTCGGGTGTGCGCTTGTCGGGGTCATTGTTGGCCCTGAAGTCGGAGTCGAGCTGGGGCTGCAGCTGGGAGATGTACTTGGCCCCGATGTTGGACCTGAGGTTGGGGAGGTGGTCGGGCTCCCACTCGGGGTGGATGTGGGGCCTGCAGTTCCCGGAGAAGCAGTCGGGGTAGAACTGGGACTGCGACTGGGAGATGTACTCGGGGCAGATGTAGGCCCTGAGGTTGCTGGGGAGGTGGTCGGGCTGCCGCTGGGGCTGAAACTTGGAGACATCGAAGGCATCAAAGACGGTGCTTGCGAAGGCGTCCGTGAAGATGGAGATGTCGTCGGGCTCAGTGTTATGCAAGTGCCGTACTTGACCTTGAAGTATTGCAGCACCTCGGTCACTTCAGTGTCCTCCAGGGGACGAGAATAGACTATGACTTCTGGTATCTCGCCAACAGTCCAACTAAGTATAGAACCAGATTCAAATTGGAAATTTGTTTTGATTTTGAATTTGTGAAGTTTTTATTCGGTATCGAATGTCAATTAAGGTAAGAATCTGTATAAAAATTAGGCAGAGAAAATGATATATATATATATATATATATATATATATATATAGAGAGAGAGAGAGAGAGAGAGAGAGAGAGAGAGATTATTTACCGTTCACCGGATGTTCGCATATAATCCTTCGCCTGTGCCCCAATTGTAAATGGAATATTCAAGTCCATGGTAGTAGAATTGATCGTCCCGCTGGCCACGTCCGGGCCTAAAACACATAATTTGGACTAAGTGCGTACACACTCACACACACAATATATATATATATATATATATATGTAAGTAGGGTTTGACGGTAAGTTAGTCCTGTGGAGAGTTTCATAATGGTGTAAGTTTACTTCGAATGTAATCACAGATGCCGAAATGAAAAGTCTGATCCGTCTCGTTAACTCTTATGTACACAACCCAACTGCTCAATGCATCGATATTAGTAGAAACTCCACCGGGATACCTAAATAATAATGATAGCATGGATATTGGTAGCGATCGGCGTGAAATAGGCATCACGTATTCCCTCATGACTACGAAGATACAGAGCAGAGATTCATAAACAAAAGCGAACTATGGTGTTGGTGTCAATTTTTCGTGAAATGCCTGACATGTCTGGAGTGTATCCACGTAAACCGTTTCGCCCCGCTTTTTCAATGCCCCACCCTGAAAAATGACAAAGAACGAAGGCTGTCAGGTTGCATTTTTCGAAGGGAAAGCATGCATAAATAGTGGAAACTTAGAGGTTTGCAGAAGGTCAAATCAAACTTACGACATATGTCTTTCTCACCTTTATCAGAATAATACCCTCGGTCAATAGGAAACCAATCGCGGGTTGCATTGTTAATTACCACAAATGCCGTGAGACCGTCCTGGCCTGCAAGAAGTTCATCTTTCCAGCTATCGATTCCCTGCAAAGATAAGTTTTTATTCGATAAAATGCGAGCACATAATAAGTCCTTAAAAACAACATTTAAGACAGAAATGTGAAATAGCGCTTGGGTGAGTGCAGTCAGGTCGCGCTTGAGGTGGTTGGAAGTTAAATCCACAGAGAAGGTGGAAAACACACACACACACACACACACACAAACAAATCTAAATTACAGCATGTTTGGTACGAAAGTTATTTAATTTAGTACGAAAGTTATATGTGCTTCATTCGCGGAAATAAATAACAATGAGAAAATATTTAACCTCCATTTGTCTCTACATATTTTAAACAGTCAATTTTTGTTGGAATTTAATTTATCATACCGTCAAGCGTCTCCCAGGATTTCCGAATTGAAGGGTCTTGTGCCCGTTCATAGCATTTGCTTTCAATCTAGGCATGAGTATTGAGTCCGACTGATTTACATGGTGGTTGTTGCCTATGCGACATAAGTATTTGACAGCCATATCATATTTATTGATATTAACCAGAAACAGGTGGTAAGGTAAGGTATTAGGCTTATAAAACCTGAAGAATCCATCCAAAAGCTGACGTTCGATCCTAAGATCAAGAGTACATTTATTCATCATTCTCTGCACGATGATGATAAGGATGATGATGGTGATGATGGAGATTTAATAAGGGGAAATGGAGGATAAGGATTTGATAACCATCGGGATCTTGTATAGTGTCAGCTATATACCAGGCTTCCAGTCCATCCTTTCAAAAAGGGGAACAATCGGTTTCATCTTTAGCATTCACATTCATTCTCCCCTCCCCGCTTTCTCCCTCTCTTAACAGTTGCGGTGCTGGCTTTGTCATCGACATAGTATGAAAAAGTTATAAACGATCTTCTTGGAATAACCCACCCCTGGAATAACTGTCGGAGCCCTTGTTGCGACACTTGGCGCACTCGTTGGCATCATTGATGGCGCGGAGCTCGGCCTCGTTGGCATCATTGATGGCGCGGAGCTCGGCATATTAGTCGGTCCTGGAGTTTCCGCGCTATACAGCATCAATCAAAACAAACAAGAATATTACATTTATATATATATATATATATATATATATATATATATATGACAACTATTTCAAATAAATACTGCAGGTGTGAATTCGCTATCCCTCTCTTTTTTTAATCAATTTTCGCATGGTGGATGTTTCTCAAAAACACGTAAATTTATCGTATCGAAAGTTGATCGAAAACTCATGATAATGATGATTTAATGGTTCGGTATCATGATTGACCAGATCGGATTTGTCATATCTTTCGGCGTGCTCACGGAGGTGGTGTCTCCAGTTCCGAGGTAGCCATATCCATTTCCACCCCAACACTTGATGACGCATCCTACAATTTACCAATCATACATAGAGGAATTACATCGCGCCTATCGTGTTTTCAACCAAAGGAAACAAATTTGAAAAAATAACAATTCTAGGGATTACACCAATGTATGTGTGGCGACAATTAATTGAAAATGCTATCGGCTCATAAATAAAGATAAAAATATGAAAAGTAATAACCAACGGCCATGGTGATGCAGTTGTGCTGGAAGCCGCCGGAAAGACCACTAACAGGGTCACTGGCAGGGATGTTGATGTATCTGGACAATTAAAATGGAACATCAATTATGCTAGAAAACGAGGAGCGTTTTTAAAAAAGTATTGCGGCACACTGTCAACAAACAACTCCCTCGCCTTCGCGACACTGTAGCAAATCAATATCTGGTGTTGTGGAGCCTTACACAGGAGAATTCCTATTGGTATAGGTGCCATCCCCGACTACGCCATAAGTATTCTCGCCCCAGCACATAACCCTGATAGAGAATATATGATCAGTGAAATATTCATCAATTCTTTCATAAACATTTTGGCCTCCTCGAACAAACACCTACTGGTTACTGTAAATCTCCTATGGTAAAACTATTTATTATCTTGGTCTCTTCTTTTCCCCCTTGGAGTTAAATTACCTTTGCGTGGTAAGCAAAACGCAAGTAGTGGCCCTTGTGAGCGCAATTTTGGTAGCTGGTGCAGGAAGAGTCACCTTTCAGAGTATTACATAGGGAATTCTTCAGTAAAATTAGTACGTACTTACGTATGATACGTATAATACTCAATTAATGTTCGGTATAAATGCCGTTGTGCCTAATGAATCTCTCGTTCACTTCCAGGGAAAGCACGCATATGGAAAAAGTGAAAGAAATAGGAAAATGAAATGCGAGAAATCCCAGTAAAAAATGTAACAAGGAAAACTAATTGAGAGGTTAGGTACAAGTTGTGGAGTGGGCTCGGAGTTTTGAGTCCGTCCATTGCCAACTTGTCCCCATGTGTTTCTACCCTATGAATTAAACATATATCTGAGACGCAACGGAGATGAGGTGTGCCAAAAGTAAAGCACCCAGCATGAGACACTGCCGCCAGAGTGAATGGCACAGGTGTGGTAGGCACCGCCTTCAACATCTGTCACCTAATGGTACTTAGCATGAATATCATCCATAGCATCCTGGAAGGGGTGATTCTTGTATTCTAAAACGATGACAATGCTAGGGCGGGTTGTGGTTTTGATTCTATGAAACAGGTGGTGATAATTCAGATTAAGTTTGTTTGATTTTTAACAACGAAAGTAACGCAAACGATAAATCCAAATATAAAGGGAATATTGATTGTTAAAGCATTATATGAAAGGTTTATACATTAGAGAGCGATATTGTATGGGGTTGCAGTTTTTGGGTAGTGGTGCCTAGATATTTTGTCACAGTCTCATGTTTAGCAACCAAGAATTTAGAGCATCGACTAATAGCATACTACCATCTCCGATTTGTCCATAGGCGTTGTAACCCTATTCATCGAGTATGTAAGCCATCAGTTCTTGGCTAAGTATGCTTTACATACAAGCGAGTTTTCCTTTTCCTTTCGAACTAGGACTTGAAATGAAATTCAATACACCGTGCCATATTACATCCAACCCCCCCTTCCCCACCTCCCTTACGCCTACACACACGTATTGTTTCCTACCCAGCAGACAAGCGAAAAATCGTCAAGAACTGCGCAGGGAGTCCCAGCATAATATGTGCCAAAGCCATCTACAGCATTCCCACCAGACCCGCCGACACCAATATCTACTGCGTGTCGTCCTGCTGGAAGAAGTACGTGTGATGGTGCAGGGCATCCAGTAGAAGTTCCAGTCGTCAAATCCCCTGCAATAGTAATTAGAAAAAAAAAGCAAAGCTACTCAATGAAGCATACAATTTTTACAAGTGAGGACTGCTTACCACTTTCGCCGTTCCTACACTCTCCCCAACAGTGAACGGATCCAGCAGTTGTGAGGGCACAGCCAGTGAAAAATCCAATATTAATGTCCTGGACAGGACTCGTCAAAGTTGTGAGTGTCGCAAATTGTGCGGGGTTTCCATTAAAGCCATATACGGAATTGGCCAAAATCTTTAAATGGTTCGTTCCCGAGACTGAAACCTGCGAAAAAGAGGCCCACCACAATAGTAGAGTTGACTGCCGATTAGAAGATGGAGTAGCATGTGGAGTGCTCAGATTTTAGCGGTGTTAGCGCCGCACCGTATTATCCGTGTAAAGAACCCACGTGGCATAGGACGAATCACCGAAGATCGATGCCACAGATTTTCCAGCCAACAAATTCTGAGAGAAATACGTCACTTCATAACTCTGTTGGGTTTTAAATCACACTTGTTGAAATAAAAGTTTACCATGGGTTCCCCGGGTCCCGTGGAATGGGGGCTATTTGATGTAGTTCCGGTGCCAAATTGGCCATAAGCATTGTTTCCAAAGCATCGCACGTCGGAGGAGCCGTACTTGACACATGTGTGGATGCCTCCAGTAACCAGCTGATACTGCGCAGCTGCTTGAAGAGCACACAAAAGAAGAGAAAATACCGCCTCCATCCAAGTATACGAACCCATCTATGTAATTCGTTGGTTGAATCAGAGCCGCTCCCACACCTTCGGTAACTGTGTTGTCGATGAGCTCTGAGCTTCCCTGAATGAGACAACGTATTTCTGTTACATGTACTGAGACCGTAGATCTATTTCGGATTGACACGCGCAGTCTAAAAATAGATATGGATGTGTCTAAAGGGCCAAGATTCATGCTGTTATTCAGATGCGACAACTCCATTTAACTAATTAGCATAGAAACGTAGCAAACTTGTGGTACGACATCGAGTCTCTACGACATCGTGAGATGGAAGTTTTGGGATCTAGCGTGAGGCGTTACTTCATGTAGTTCGTTTCGAGAAATGTTTATGCGTCCCCGCCCTTGTGCACCGCCTAAATGTTTCCCCGGATATGAAAACCGGGAGTACTCAAGAGTACCCGCTTGTACCGGGCACTCACAAACGACCTCAAAAATTCAAGTATCCATTCGAGCCCCTCATCCATCCCCTTGCCCATCTCGCTCCCCCTCGCCTCTCACCTCTCCTCTAGACCTCCACCAGCATTTTTAACAAATCACATTTTAGTGCACGGAACGGAGCTTTCAATTCCTTATCCATTTCGCCTTTGTGACCATGGCGAGTGATCAGGAGGACTCAGAAGAGGATGTTATGGCTCATGTTATGGATGATGATTGGACGCGGGAGCACGGGGACAAATGGCAGGAATTCAAGGCCGGAAATAAATTATATTGCTCGAGAAAAGAGTTGATAGAGAAGGTTACTGACCTTGCAGTTGAAACTGGCTTTAGAGTATATCAAAATGGATCTCCAAAGGATCAACTTAGCGTTTTCACGTGCGTCAGTTTCGGAAAGAAAAAAAAGGACAACAGGGAAAGAAAAACAAATCAGAAAAGAAATCGAACATCGCTAAAGTGCGGATGTAAGTTCAAAATCAGAATTAAAGGTGTGTGTGTGTGTGTGTGTGTGTGTGTGTAGCAAACGGAGGCACGGGTTCGATTCCCGTATCAGATTTCCATGTCTGCATCCGATTAGCTTAGTGTCAGAGCTACGATTTTGGTGATGTTGTTGATCATGTGTGGTGTGATGGTGTGTTCCCCAGAAGTTGAGGAGGGTGTGCAGAAGGTGAACTCAAGCTTTCTCCAGCACACGGTGCGGTGCAACGCGGGCAGCGAGGCAAGAAAAAGGATTATAGACCAGAGGAGAGGCCAAAAAATATCGGACCCTATGTTGCAAAAGTTGGCAGACTTTCTTCAATTTAATCTCAAATATCGGCAAATCCGTGCTTGGATCATTCGAAACGGGTATGACAAGGTGGTGGGAACATCAGCTGAGTAGATTCGCAACTTGATCATAAGGGTGAAAAAAGCTGTGGTGGATAAACGGATAAAGAGCGCAGATCCCAAAGATTTAATCTCTTTGCCTGACACGGAAACAGCCCGTGAGCAAGAATTCTGCGCGAACTAGCTCACATAGCATACAATAGCGATGGTGGGAAAGCGTTGATAGAAGCGCTGCACAGATACCAGAAACGAGGAGTTGTGAAGTACAGGTAATGGACACAAAGATGATGATCATTTGACTTGTGATACTGACAGTGTCGTCTGTCTCTTTCAGATTTTCAACGAACGATGACGGAACGATGATGCGAGTGACATGGATGTTCAGCGACAATATACGAAGAGCTCGGAAGCTCGCTGACGTTATCATGTTTGACGGGGCGGCTGGGAGGGTCGCCTATGATCTCTCCATCTTCATACCATCTGTGATAAGTGAAGAGAAGATGATATTGCCGATCGCTTATTCCTTGGCAGTGGGTGACACCACAGAATCAATGCAAGAAATATTGAAGCAAATCCAATCGATTATGGGCATCGAGAAGGTCGTGGATGTTGCCGAAACCCACCTTCGTAATGGACGACAGAGTGAGTGGAGACAAGTTGGCAGAAATAACTGAGGATGCCAAGGTCCAGCGCTGTTTGTGGCACAAGAGGCAAAATATCAGTAAACGTCTCGCTGGCCGCCGTTACCGTACCGCTGCCGTCAGAGAGATAAAAAAAATCTTATATGCCTCATCTGAAGCTCAGTTTAAGCGCAAGTGGGATGCTTTCAAAGAGAACTTTCCTGCCGAGGTCAACATGGTCAAAGAATACGTGGAACAACGGGACTCCGAGTTCGTCAAGTATCAACGCGACAAGAACATGAACCTAGGATTCTATGACAGCTCAGCAGCAGAATCGATGAACAACTCCATAGACTCTTACAATCTGTTCACAGATGATGGCACGCTGTCGCTTGTGCAATATTTTTTTGCAATCATAAGACACAATCGCTCCATGCGAGCCAAGGAGCAAAGGGAGGCAGATGAAAACGCCACGAACATCCTCCAAAAGAAACTGAGGCTTGGCAAGAATGTGTTTTTGAAGGAAGCTGCCAGGCTAAACTCGAACTGGGCCGTCGAACGTTTGAAGACCCAGTTCAGTGTGATAGACAATTACCAGGTCGAATACCACGTCGACAAGAAGTTTGATGGCTACGTGGTGCGTCATCGCACAGATCTTGGTGATGGGGAAAAACCGGTCGAGAGAACAGTAACCGTCTGCAACGTGGCCTTGGATGGATATGATCCCGGGTGGCAGTGCTCTTGTCACGAAGACACTGCCTATCGTATCGTCTGCAGGCACATTCTAAAAGTGTTGGACCATGAAAACCAATTGAATTATTCCGACAAGATGCTCGCTGACAGGTGGAAGCGAACATTTGCCCTGCCTGTTGAGATGAATTATTCAGAATTGACGTCAGATGTCGAATCCAATGTCGAATCCAATGTCGATTCTAAAGATGACAGCGATTTCGACATCGACGTCGATGAGAATGAGGACCATGAGGACCATGATGGGGAGCTTTTGGTTGGGGATTTGGATGGTGGCGTTGCAGACGGCATCGACCCCAGAAAGAGATATCTCAATCTGAGAGCCAAGTTTGACAACATGTGCGCGCATGCGGCGAAAACGATGGCCCTGTACACCGTCGTTGATGCGTTGGCGGAATTAGTTCGTGACACTTTGTCTGGGATGGATTCCTCCGGTGCACAGTTGAAGTCGGCCTTGAGGTTGACTTCGAACACTTTGCTGTCCTTGGCAGCGGAGAGGAAAGAGAAAAAAAGGGAAGATGATGGAGACACGGTGCTTGGCTCTCTGTCGCAGCCAGCTCAGAACGTGTCCGTTCCACGGACGGTGCAACGATCTGGCCGCAAACCAGGTCGCTACAAGAGCAGCATGTGCATCAATGTGAAGAAAAGGAACAGGCAGTGCAGTGCATGTGGGATTTCGGGTCACACTAAGCGTTCACGGGAATGTCCGAAACACTTTGAAAATGCCGTTGAAGCAGACAGTCTTGATGTTTTGTGAGCATGTTCTCCGCAGATGTTGAAATTAGGTGATGCGCTGTTTGTTCTGTCAGTGGCTGCATGCATGGCGTGATCTGATGGACACTCAATGCTGTGCATGCACGTGTGCACGCACGTGCACGTGTGTGCCATGAGAGTGTGAATGTGACGACCGGAATCAGATGCTTTTTGAATGCATGAAACACACAATGGAAGAGACAAATGGATGCAATGTGAGCGCTGCAGCCGCTGCACACGTGAGCGCTGCAGCCGCTGCGTCCATGGCTGCATTGGGATGACCATTGAAGAGTTCACATGCTCTGTCTAGCTGTGCACGTGAGACGGTGATTGAATCTTTTCAATGGTCATCCTGATGCAGCCATGCGTGAGACGGATGTGATGCAAGTGATTGAATCTTTTCAATGGTCATCCTGATGCAGCTGTGGATGCAGCGGCCACAGCTGAAGCGCTCACCATGGAACGTGCACTTGTTCATCAGAGCCCCATGTGCATGCATGATGCATTGAGACACAAGCAGACTTCTGCACACGATGCATGCATGTTCAGGCTCTGGGCGCACGGTCCTGTGAAAGCATCACAGATGTTCTCCTGTGAAAGCATCACAGATGTTCTCTTGGTGCATGTGTGGGCAAGTCGTGTGTGGTCGCACTTGTGTGTGCCCAGAGCCCCACATGCGTGTGCAATGTGCACAGAGACTTCCACGTGCAATTGCACACATTTGGACTCTGAGCACTTCATTCAACAATGGAATGATGGCAAACAATGAAAATTGAAGAGCTCATTGAAGCTTGGGCCCACTGCAGCTGTGCAAACGTCAACAAGTGCAAAACGAAAGAGCAGCGACTGGCAAGCGAGGACTCATGAGGATCAAGGAAAGGAGGGTGTTTGCATCCTCATGCTGATCATCCCACGAGGTGCTGTGCATGTTCGCCACATCGATCGTTTGCTGCATTGGGGAAGAATTGAAAGTGGAGAGGGACGACCTTGCTCCATCGATCAACAAGAAATTCAGTCAATGAGTAGCCTGGAGGAAGCTGCCATTTGGGTTCGGGTTTTGAGGTCGTTTGTGAGTGCCCGGTGCAAGCGGGCACTCTCGAGCACTCCCGGTTTTCACATCCGGGGAAACATTGGGCGGTGCACAAGGGCGGGGACGCATGACATTTCTCAGTTGGTTCCGGTGCATGCACATGCAAAGCATCGCGCGTCAGAGGAGCCGTGCGGAAGGGGAAAAAACATGAGTGATGAAGTGGGATGTCAGGATGTGCCGGTGAAAAAGTGACAACCTGCTAGCCTGTCGGGCAATTTCGGAGAATTCTTTTCGACCTCAAGCAGTGCAACAAGCCTCATCGAGAAAACATGTCATCAAGGGGGTGTCACTCCCCGGGTTTTGGTCCGTGTCATGCTCGGCGGTTTTGCCCCGGCGTCAGCCGGAAATTTTTTTTCATTTCACCCAAAAAAATGCAATTTTTCATTCAAATTTCTCAGTGAAAAGTCGATGCTTGCACCGCAATTGCGGTGATCGATTCAGCATGAACAACAAAATGAAATGGAAATTCAAATTCCTCAATGTTTTCTTCAAAAACCATCCACAAATTGTCCAGTGAAATTGCCCAAACATCGGCGGAATTTCTAGCACTGTGTCATTAGGACATGCCTGCCCTCTGAGCTTCCAAGAATTCTCGAGAATTCTGAAACTTGCACCGTCCCAACCAACTTCCCCTTCCTTTCCCGTCCACCTCCAACCCACCCTGATGGATGAATCTGACTGGGCAATTGACACAGGGAAACATGTTCGTGTGCATTGGAGGTATGATGGCCAGGTGAAATGTTGGACCTGTGTTGTGGGAAAGCAGAAAGGAGCATCATTCTCTGTGCGTGAGGTGGGAGGTAATTCTTTTCCTTGGGGCGGTGACAATGAAATCCTTTCGCCCAAACAAGACGAATGGAAATTTGTGAGGCGGACTTGCATCGAAGATGCTGTGAAGGATGTGTGCAGTGCCTGCTCGGATGGTTCCAGAGGGCGTTGTTCATGTGAAGCCATGGAGCACGACCCACAGGACATGGTGAGCAGTGTGTGTGTGTGTGTGTGTGTGTGTGTGTGATCTTGACAGCTGTCATTTGAACAAACGCATTCGAATCAGAAGGGAGTCGTTGCTGAAAACAACAGAAGAGTGAAGGACATGAGCTTGGACTGGGTCGCTCCTTGTGAATTAAATGAGAGTTGTTGCAACCAGAAGGCTAGCAGACCACCTTCAGAATGGCAATTCCCCAGTTTGTTTGCGAAAGATTTGTGTGCAATTTGTGTTTTGGTTTTGCAATGGCAGGTGTCCGTGTTGTCAGAAGAAAAACAGGAAGCTCAGATGCTTGCACGTCACGTCTCACAAGGCATCAACCAACAGAAAGAGACGATTGAATCCCCGGAGGACTACTGATGCAACTTTGAAATCACATTCACACGATCATGGTGGCACACATTCATCACACAACATCAAAATCGCTTTCCAATTGTCATCATCAACCACGCACACACACACACACACACACACACACACGTGCACACACACGTGCACACCCACTTGTGAATGTCACTGCTGATCTGAACAGTGGCACCCTGCTAGCCTGCCCCGAGGATGGCACATGCGCGTCCAGCTGAGGGGGCAAAGACGTTGCGAATGGATCAGTCACTGAGACGCCGCGCGTTGTGCGAAGTGCACCTTGCATGCAAGTGCATGCATTGCACGTGATCGCAATGAGCAGTGAGTGAGTGATGAGCAATGCCAGAATGATCGAGTGACACACGCACAGCATGAACACACACCAAACACTCACACACGTGGTGCACGAACGCACAGACACGCACACGTGTCTGAGCCAACTCGATTCCCAGCGCTCGCCTCTTCCTTTGCACGTCGCGACCGCACCGCTGCGCAGCGAGCCACAGCCCCGCTGCAGCGCAGCTCCCTCAGGGCCGACGCGCATTGACCGTCCACTTTGACGTGCAGCACTCATGCTTCCCATCATGCCATGGCATCACAGTGTGTTCCCGTGTGTTGGCATGACTCGCACGATGAAAACCACTCGCAAATTGACAGGTCAATGAGCATGCACGCATGATCCAATGTTCAAGTCGTTGATTTGTGTGAATTTTTGAAAAAGTGAAAAGTTTCGTCGTTTTTTTTGGTCAAATTCACTTGTTTCACAAACATCACATCACATCCAGCTTCATTGATTGCCGCATCAGGCCGCTAGGAGCCACACATCGAAAACTCACCAAAGTTGAAACCACCAAAAAAAAACACTTTTTTGGCGCGGGAACGTTCAATTTTGCGAATTTTGGAGTGGAACTTCTGGAGATGACGGAGTTGCTCTTGACACGGCCTCTGAGCATGTTTTTTTGAGACAACGCGCAATGGGGACCCTTTCCGCGGCACCCAAAGTTTTTGTCCTCGATTTTTTTCCTTGAAAATCCACTTTTTTGCACCCCTTTTTGGACAATTCTGGACCTTCTCACACGTCCAGAAGTCTTCTGTGGTGCTTCGGAAGAAGTTTGGAGTGGATTCCGAGCACGATGCGGACCAAAATCCGGGGAGTGACACCCCCTTGCACGTCATCAGTCATCAGCCGCCACACTTGTTCACGTTCGTGCTGCAGACGAGAGACATCCCATTGCTAGATTGCCAGCTAGCAGCGCGTCAGCTGGCCAGATTGGTTTGGACTGCCAGACCATCACAGACACGTGACACCATGCACGTGTCACGTGTGACATCACCATGTCCATTGCAAGCACAGACACGCAATGCCATGTGCACATTGCACGTGACATTGCTGTGTCCATTGTGACCTGGAGACTGCTAGCTGGTCATGGACTGCCCAGTGCATGGCTGGCTGCATCAAGTCTGTGATGCGCAAGCTAGCTCCAGATCTGGCTGGACTGGCCACATCGCAGTGGACCCATTTGCCATGCCAGCACAATGAAACACTGAAACAATGAAACAATGATGATGAACTGCATTTCCAAAGTGTTGCAAGACGTTTGCAGAGTTGCAAAATGCAGCGCCTCGAACCAGCTTTGGTGAAGACAACAACTGGTGAACTGCTGTGTCAAGTGAGCAACGAATGGCATGAATTTTCAATTGAGGGTCATTGAGCACACACCTGCGCGCCCACGCTAGCACGCGCGCCCAGGTGCATGCTTTTTGCGTGCGTGTGCTGAAACTTCGCACGTCCATGAAGCCAGTGTGCACACACCCTCACGAGCTTGCAAAACTTGTGGCACGCAAACGTGAATGCGCCAGCGTGTTCAAAAGTGGCAAGAATTTTTCAATTTTCGCCCGCTGGCAGGCGTTGAAAAGTGAGGTTTTCAAGCTGAAATTCGAAAAAAAAATCAAACTTGAACCTCAAACAGGCTCCAGTGTGCTTCCAATGTCCAATTGCAACGATTGAGTGCGCCAGGCCGCACGCGCAAAGCACAGTTTGTTCAAAACCCACTCGTTGCCGGGATTGACACAGTTGTGAGCATGCGATCGATGTTGTGCCATGATGACAGCACGGCTTGCAGCGTGTGCGAGCAACATCGCATCAGGCTCCATCTAGCCGTGCTTGCACAGTCCGTCAAACCCGGCAACAATTGGGTTGTGAACAGTGCAGCGCTTCGCGACGCGCTTTGAAGCAGCAGGCAGTTGCAGTTGCATTGGTCAAGGAAAAGTCATCAGAGCTTGTCCGATGGCCAAACCCAAAAAAATGACCGAAACATTGACCAAAATGTCCATTTTCAAGGCTCATGCAGTCCAGCAGTGAGCGCGCAAAGTGTGAAAATTCACACCCGTTGTGCAGAGGATGCACGCTGCGCGTTTGTTCTTTGCCACATTTTGAATGCTTTTCCGCGTGTGTTCAACCAATCTTCATCTAGTTCATGTGCAAGAAAAATTTCAAAGAAATGCGAGCAAATCCAATGTCCATTGCATCACATGATGCGCTTGGTCGCGCGCAAAAGCTTCCAAACGCACATTCTGAAATTTGTTACAGGTTTGACGGAGCTGTGTAGCATGCACAGGCTAGCAGGTGCGGCGATGCGCGCACATCCTAGCATCGCTAAATCGATACATGCTGCGCTTGCGCCTCGTGCCTAAGTATTACCATGTGAAGGATGTATAGTGTCGTAGCATGCGACATGGCACATAAAATTACACAATAACGATGTTGCATGAACATAATTCTTTATGAATTTAAAAATACGGATTTCCGTCCAGCCTTAACTACATGTACAGAGACGACTTGCCGAAATCGTTAGATTTACTCCTCCTTTGATTCGACAGCTTCCGATTGTCTGGGCTCATCCTCTGCTTTCTGTAAACGTAAAATTATCAGCCGACCATCACATAATTACTACATCATAACCGGATAGAATTTGATTTCAACGGACAATAATCATAGAAATCCAAGTGGATAGCTATCCTACCTCTTGAGGCTGTAAGCTATCAACTGCAGCAGGTTCGGCCTTAGTATCGACGTTGTTGCTTTCGGAGACCTGCATTACACTTCCGGTATTCACCACTTGCCCTTGCGTCGCCCCAACCTGGTTGAACTGAGCAGCCTTGAGCTCGGAGAAGCGTTCCTGAGACATTTCTGGATGGTCAAACTTGCACGTAATTCCGAATTTACAATCTCCCGTCTTCATGTAGAAGCTGCAGGGCTGGACGCCAGGCCGTAAAGGAAGACCTAGTGTTATTTAAGCCTCTTAGTCGAAACAGCATGAATATCCAAACTTATATCCACCATTTTTCATGTAAATCGAGTACTTTTCCTCTCTAAAACGTATAGGGATACCTTTCGAGTTCACCCTGTCGGCTGGCCTCATGTTCAGGTGCGGGGTCACCTATTTGAGAATTTAGCTTGTGATTAGTTGGCGACCCAGTTGTAATAATGCTTCGGTGTAGCGCGAGACATCCAGTTTCTGAACTTTCTTTTGACTTGCAGTTACCTGGACATGGAAGGGGTGGTCGAAACGGCATGTTGCACCAAACTTGCATTCGCCCGTTTTCATGTAGAATTGACATTGCGGCTGCCCAGGACGAGAAGGGTAGCCTTTCTCATTGAAAGTGGTACATGGAATACACTGCAAATAAATCTTATTAATCCTCATGAGAGAGAGAGAGAGAGAGAGAGAGAGAGAGAGAGAGAGAATAAAACAGTAATATCAACCCTGTCCATTGCCATCTTTTGTGTCCCGCCCATGTTTGGCGGATGATTAAACTTGCACTGTTGATTAGACGGATGATATCAGTCACTGTATTTATCAGAAAACGAATCTTAAGGCCAAACCGTAACTCCAAACTTGCATTGACCAGTTTTCATGTAAAATTCGCATTCCTGCACAAAAAACTCAATAATATACCCTTCTATTCTTTTGAGAAACAGAGATTAGAAAACCTTCGCTTCGGGACGGAGCGGATATCCTTGTGCTGTCGTCGAAACCTGAAATAATGTATGATATACTTTCCTAAGTACGAGATATATATTTCCAAAATATCCAATAGGATGGTGCATATGACACATTACTTGTGCTTGCTTGGCCTGGATATTTTCAGGATGATCCCATCGACAAGTTGCGCCAAAACTGCAGATTCTAAAAATGAAGGGAATGTGTTAGTATACCAACAATTTTCTAATGCATTGTATGATTCTACATAAATATATTTTTATTTTTCTTTCATGCATATCTTATTATTTTATGCTGGTCATTAAAAAAGGTTGAATTGACATAGATATTACCCCCATTCAGAATAATACTTGCAGGGTTGTTCGCCCTTTACATACGATTATTGCCGTAGTATATCGTAGTGTTGGAGTAGGTATTGAGAGAGACCGAATAAATAATAATTACGAGTTTCTTAGTGAATATAAGATAATTCCAGGTTAATTAATTATGTTTTAAATGATTATTTGTTTCATATCCAAGGACCCGTTCGTATACATTAGGCAAACAATATACCGGTCGAAGCGGGTATCCCTTTGAATTTAGAGCAACATTTGATTTTTCTTGTTCTTGCATCTGAATCACTTCTTCAGGGTGATTCCACTTGCAAGTTGTTCCATATTGACATCTGTTAACCATTCACTCAATCAGTTGACAAATGATAAGGCTTGCTCTCTACACTGCCTCACCTTCCACACTTCTCGAAGTAGCTGCAAGTTTTCTGCCCAGGTCGAATTGGGTACCCTCGGGAGTTAAGACCGTATTGCCTAAGATTATAGAGAACAATTTACACCAAATTCCTTCTATTGCGACTTCAATATCGACGAACCCGACGGTGACGTTAGCGTTCATGCTGTTGTAGCCCCCGTACGGATGAGAGCGAGCGTTGGATCGCCCTGTTCTCATAGGCCCATAGCCCATGTAAGATTGTTGAGAACCCATTCCCATCCCCATACTCTGGGTTTGATTCTGATTTTGAATATAAATACAGTTTATTCATTTTTATGTGAAGTTTTGGTGTTCGGAGAAAATTCGACCTGTTGCCCCCATACATTGTTGCCGCCGTAAGCCTGACTGCTTCCACCGTAAGCCTGCTGGTTCATCATGCCACCTCGATTTCCCATCCCCATTTGGCCGTATGCCTGTTGATTGTATCCTTGGTAACTCATGGTTTGAAAGGGTTCGACTTCTTTCCTCCCTATCCTTCCTCGTCCTTTTGATTATGCGGGGCTCACTCAAGATCTAAGAAAATTGATAACGAAAAATTAAAATGTCACAATAAGACTAAATTAAGCATCTATTACAAAGTCGTACAATAAATTCTCATTATTTTAAGTGATATTTTCTCAAATAAGGACATCTGATAAATCTTAATTAAGCACGGTGTTTTTCCCCTTACCTGAAACACGAAAAGTTCTTCGAATCTATCTGTCTTCGTTGCTTAATGTCCTATAAATTCTCCATTCTTCTTCAACAAGTACCCGAGCACAACCTACAGGATCTGGCAAAATATAATACCAGGCTTTTGCCGCTACTTACTTCTCCTTGCGCTTGCCTTTCTCATGTGGTAATCCCGGAACTTTTCTGACATCGTTCAGAAATCTGGACTGTTTCGGCTCAAATATCTGTCCAAAGTGGCATTTTGTGCCGACTCAATTGGAAACGGTTAGTTAAGGTGGCGCAAATTTAGATTAAGGCGTTGGTGTATCAACAAGATGAGATACGTTAGTAAAAAGGACTAATATTATTAAGAAAGACATACTTGTATGGATGTCTTAGTCCATAAACCATGCTTACTATTGTGCTTACTGCCAGTCTATTCACTGAAATTCCTGTTAAATTCCCGCGAAATCCGGTCGAGGAGCGATTGGAAGGGAAAGGCTTTCAAGCGGGCTGGGAACCATGGATGAAGCGGGCAACGGCCGGAATCATGCAGGCGAGGAGATGGATCCTGATACTTCAAACATCTTGAAGAAGCGGGAGGAGATACTGAAGCTAAAGTGCGTACCTACCCTTTGTCCGAATTGCATTTCCTCCTCCCCAGTTTGTGATGATGAGACCCTTTTGCCTCTGTTTTATCTTTTTTTTACAAAGAGAAGAAAAGCTCAACCTGCTGAAGGCCAAACGGGAGAAGATGCAGACTGAGTTTGAGAACCTTATGGCGGAGGAGAAGCAGTTGGAGGTCGAATCTAACCCGTCAGACATCGTCCTCGGCATCTCATTTCTTTCTCAAAAATACGCTGCGTCAGGAACTCGTGGAGCTGAAGAAGAAATCGCTTGAGCAGCAGCGCGAGTAGTGCAGCCTCTTGTTTGTGTTATGGTCGATCCTGGGAAAGTGGTGCTGATGACGATGTTTTTGTTTGCAGATTACACAAGCTACAAGGTGCGCTCGACGGATTTAACTTGACGCTGAATCAATCGCACTTGTTTGATGGTAATGCATTCTCCAATATTACGTCGCCAACCCTGTGATCCCAGGTTCGCTCACATCTTCCTTTCTGTTCCATCATAGAAAGCGATGGCGACGATGATGAATCGCTAAACCTAGAGGACATCAAGCAGAGCCTAGACGACACAACCAGCAGCTTCGATGCCACGACGTTTTTCGGAGGACCGGCCTCCGCGAACACAGATACTAGCGCAATTAGAGATCGATACGCAGACGATGGCCTAGCTGCTGCTGCCGTTGATTATGGGTGCAAATGACTTTTAAATGATATCCAATGTTTTCCTTTGCGATTGCGAAATGATTCTTGCATATCGTGTAGGGACGAGGATGCTGACAGCATTTCAACATTGAGCGAAGGAGAAGTTAGCGGGGAATCGGATGTAAGAGATGCATCGCACTGGCGCATGATGCGAACTTTATTCTTTACGAAAGTCTGATGGGCAGATTGCACTTTTACCTACCTCCCCCCCCCCAACCCACCTGCCCTGCCTCCTCGGAATGAAGATAATATTTTCATGTCTAAGAGCAAGTTTATTCGTTTCGCATTACGCTAACTCCTCCTCCCCATCCCCCTACTCCAGGTCGAGAACATAACGGAGTTCCTGCGCAACATCAAGAAAAGAGTGTTTGACGTCCAGAACGACGTAAGTGCGGAGTGGAGGGCAAGACAATCTTTCTCGCCACTCACTTGTACTATTGGAGAGCCACAATGGCGGCTCTAAGTTTTTTCTGCAACGCATTTCGGCAGGTTAAATCGTTCTCCTCTTCGAGTCTTGGCCGCGGCATCAAAGGCGAGAAGCGCCAAGAACACTCTTCGTCGTATTCTTCCCGCTTCGGATGGCACCGAGCTTCACAGCACGACCCTAGGGGACGGGGGGGGGCTGCAGGGTCAGCAACAATGCCAGGAGTAGCAGGAGCATCAGCGCCCCAAGAACGCAGTCGTTCGTGGTCTAGAAACAGCAGTGCCATTACGAAATGGGTGTGTAGATTGTGTCTCGAGGAGAACGACCTGGCCGATGTCGAGTGCTGCCTTTGCGGGGAGATTAGGAGTGTCAACGATTCAGGCACCGTAAATCAGGTTTTTCGGGATAGAGTAGTTCGTCCCTCCCCCCCCCCCTTCCCCCCCTCTCTCTCTTCTCCTCACTTTTCCTCTCTCTGCTTGTGCGCGTGGCAGTGTGCGTATGTGCTTTGCGCTCATGATATGCACACACACACACACACACACACACACACACATATATATATATATATATATATATATATATTTATACGCTCCGGACGTGCCACAGACCGCTGAGTCTCTATCGGATGGCCATTCGCTAGAGCGACAGCACGGTTTACCTTGCCTCAGTCCCCAACTGCCCCCATGCTGTGTTAAATGGCGTTTGCTTGTCTGTCCGTGTTTGCGTGTGGGGTTGGTTGGGGGGGGGGGGGAGGGAATATGTAGATATTGGAGTGGCCAGGGCCTCGTTCATGCCGATGTTAGTTATTAATGGCACTGATTGACGATGACGACAAACGTTTTCGATGTCGATGCTTAATCCTGACGCCCTGCATTCGGTTTGATGCTGCGTTCAGCGGCGGCGGCATTACCAGCAGCGGCCATTCCGCCCAAAGCCTCGCTGCACACGCGTGGGAAAACATGGGCACGGTCGAAGGCGAAGAGGACGACCCCGATGACGATGAAGACGGCCTTCTCGCTGAGGCCGAGGACCTCCATGCAATTCTCACCGGTAGGGCAAGAGCAAGCCCGCCACGCGCTTCTCCCGCCTCTGCGACAATGGAAGACGGGTATACGCCAGCGGGAATGGGCCCCTTTTCTCGGCATCGCCGCGCATGGGCGAGCGCTGGGGACCGCCGCAGCAGCAGCGCCGCCAAGGATGGCGTAGGCGTCCCCCATGATGACGTCGATGATGGCGACGACGAAGACGGAGACGACGGCGACGATGATGGCGGCGATGGCCTTGGAGATCTCGATGCGTATTACACCCGGTGGAGGCAGACGCAGGAGGAGAAGGGCAAGGGGAGCAGCAGCAGCAGCAGCAGTAGCAGCAATTACTATGATAGTAGTCATGGGAGAAGCAGCCCATGCCACCGTCGCCGCTATCGAGGGGCATATCGCGGAGAGTACTCCTCCTCGTCAGCAAGGCCGGCCGCCCCCCCCACCGAGTACAACTTCCACAACTACGAAGAAGACGACGGTGCGCAATGGAGGAGGGCGAGCGGCAGGAGGAGCCATGGCGGCCCTGCCGCCCCTGCTTCGGCCCATGGATCTTCGTCGCCCTCGCCGTCATCATGTTCGCAGTCCGATGGCGGCGGTGTTGGAGGGCGAGAGGAGGGGCGAGAGAGACGGGAGAGGCGAGAGAGGAATTCCCCCAGAGCCTCCGCCGAAGGCGAATTGCAGCAAAAAAAGTGGAACCAGAGCTGTCGAGTCGTCGCGCTAAACAACAACAACAACAATAACGACGAGGCGTCGTCCTCGACAGCCCTGCGCCGTAGCAGGGGGGGGGGCGGTGATGGCTCTGGGGGCGTAAATACATGCCCGTTGGGAATGCTTCAGGTCGGTGATTATCGACGTGAGCGTTGCAGATGGTCGGTCGCGGTTGGGGGCTGAATAGTACGCTAGATGGTAGTTTTGAGGGAGAGGCTGATGGTGGTAGTGATGATGATGATGGTGATGATGATGATGATGATGATGATGGTGATGGTGATGGTAGTGGGGGTTGTGGAGATGATGGTGACGCAGTTTGGCTCTTATCGCAGGGAGAGGGAGAGAGAGAGAGAGAGAGAGAGAGAGAGCGATTTGATACCACTCTGACCCGTCCCCCCCTCCCTCCTACCCACCTACTCCCCCATGTGTAACATACCACACAGACAAAAGGGATCGATGGGATGACTTCTATACGTGCGAATCACTGTTGTCCTGGGCTTTATGCTTTGAAAGGTGCCCCGCCCTTCATGTCTTCTCATTATTTTTTCCTTTTTCAAAAAGAGAGGATAAGCGAAGGCGCCCATGCATGTATGGCGCCCCCCCCCCCTTTTAAAAACCTACAAAGCCACGCAGGAGGGAAAACCAAAAAGAAGATTACACACTCCCCGCGCGCATAGACTTGATTCTCTCGCCTTATCTCCCGCTTCTCGCGGCGTGGTAACACGACAGAATACAACGCGAACACTCACACTCACACTCACCAGAGATACATCTACCGTAAAACCGCCTTAACTAAATGGCCTTCTGGCCGCTCGTTGTGTCGCGAAGAAGGCCGGCCTCAGGAAGCAATCTTACCGATCAATCGCTGGCTGGAGGGGGAGATTTCGGGGGAGTACGCGACATGGCAAGTGTTAGACTATCTCTTCTCGGATTCGTCTTCCTCCTCCTCCTCCCTCTCCAACCTCGACGCCAAGTCTCGAAATCTGGCGCTGGCTGTGCAGATGTAATTCCAGAGGGAGGGGAGGGGGGAAGGGGGGGGGGGAAGGGGAAAGTATGCGGTGATGGGGCGTATCAATATGTGTGTGTTTCACTCTCTCTCTCTCTCTCTCTCTCTCTCTGTCTGTCTGTGAGTGTGTGTGTGCGTGTGTGTGTGTGTGTGTGTGTGTGTGCGTGTGTTTTCGCGCGCGCGCAGAGGAGGGTGGGGATATGCGGGCGGGCGCAGGGCAAAAAGGCGCGGCAGCGTCTGGATGACATGGATTACGACGACGATGATAACGACGGCGATCATGCCCGAGAGAACCACATCTACTGTGATGGCTTAACATGCAATAATATGCATGTGTACACAAAAAAGGTATTCGAACAAATCGGAGGCCGTCGGCGGCGTTCTCGGCACGCTCTCCGGAGGCCTCCCCTCCATCCACAGCTCCCGCTGCGCCCGCTGGCTGACGAAGCACATATTCTCTCGAGCGCCCAGGGAAGTGACCCGGGACGCGCTGCAGTGGCTTTGCGGCAGTCTCAACCTCTTCCAGTCGGGAGAGGACGCGGGGTGAGTTATAGTGTTTGGGAAGAAGGGGAGGCAGGAAGGACCGGCGGCCGCTATTCCCCCCCCCCCCACCCCCCCCACCCTTTTTTCCTTTTCCTTTCTTTGTTGGTGGAATCTCTCTTGTTTTCTCTTTCTCTCTCTCTCTCTCTCTCTCTCTCTCTCTCTCTCTCTCTTTCTCTCTCTTTCTCTCTGTGTGTGTGGGTGTGTGTATGTGTGTGTGTGTGTGTGTGTGTGAGAGAGAGAGAGAGAGAGAGAGACGTCGGGGAACTGCTTTTGTTTGTTTGATATGCATCAATCACAGGGCCCTGCGAGCATGTTGATCCTCTGCTTGCTTCTTCTTCCTCTTCGACCTGTCGCTGCCTCTTTCACCCTCCCCTCCCTCTCCCCCACCCTGCTGACTTCTTCCCCAACGCCGCTTGCTCATCATCATCTTCCTCCCCCCTCCCCCCCCCACCTCACCTAGAACTTTCCCCATTTCGCGGATGCTGGGGCGGCTCATGGAGGTCCCGGAGACGATGATGTCGCTCGCGTTCTCACGAGCATGCCTCCAGGCCCACCCCCACAGGAAGAAGGGCTCGCTGGAAGCCTACCTCCAGACGCACATCTACCTCGATCTAGTCCGCAGGCAGTGGGCGGGGTTCTCGAGCAGCGGCGACCCTGGCGACGATGCGACGACGCTACCTTCCCCTCCCCAGCAGGACGTTGACTTCGACAGCAGCGCGGGGGGGGGCGGGGGGCCGAGTGACGGTGCCGCTGCTACCGCAGCGGCTAGCCAAGAGCCCGCCTCGTTGGCCAGCGATGGAAGTGCTGCCCCTCCTCCTTCATCATCATCATCATCTTCTTCTTCTTCTCCCCCCCCTTCTCGGTCATCGAGTGCGGCTGGACCTGCCGGCCTGCAAGATGGGGGAGGGGACTCGAAGCTGCAGCAACGGCGGCCGCTCCAGGAATGCAGCAAAAATACTGCCTCCTCCTCCTCGCACCTCCTCCTCCTCCTCCTCCTCCTCCTCCTCGCATTACTCCAGAGGGGGCTAGATAAATCGCAAAGAAAGGATAATAAATCTATAAATATACGTATATATATATATATATATATATATTATTTTATTTATGTGCCATTATTGATTTCACGCTATATTTTATCTCCCCCCCCCCCCCCCACCCCTTTCTCTCCCTCTCCTCCCCAGCGGCTCAAGGACGCTGCGATCTACCACGAGATGACCGCGCAGCAGGAAGGGATTTTGAAGGAGTGCGAGGCATGGACGAAGGTAGAAGGCAAAGCGGAGGGCGAGAGCAGCGCGTGGCGGGGCTAGGCTGGGGGCAGTCGCTTGTTCTGTAACGTATATAATTGCGTGATTTGGCCTTTTTTGCTGCTTTTCCCCCTTCTCCCCCCTTCCCCCCCCCCCCCCCCTCAAAGGGCAAGCTTGAGGCGCACAACCAAAAAATGGATGAGTACCTGGAGTTTCTCTCGGCGTACAGAGACAGGGCTGATGAGCAGCTGAAGCGGCTTGAGAAAGGAAGCTACTACGCAGTGCTTAAGGCGAGGAAGGAGATGACCGATGCCCAGCTCAAGAAGTGCTACCAGATGGCCGTCATCAAGGCCCACCGGACAAGAAGGGAGGCAGCAAGGAGAAGTAATTACTCTTCCTTTTGGTTGAGCAGGAGGAGGAGGACGAGGGGGGGGGAGGGGTGGGGGGGTTGAGGAGAAGGGGCGTTCCTATAGCGCCTCACACGCGTGGATGTACACAACACATACATCAACCATAGAGCTCGCGCACACAAGCACTCAAGCACACACACACGCACATACAAAATATACGTGTATACAATATATATATATATATATATATATATATATATATACTGATATATAAATCACACAGGTTTCAGCTCGTAAGGGACGCCTACCACGCAATCCTTAGAGAACGAGCCGCCACGAAGAACGCCAACGAGGCGACATCGTCGCCATCGTCGCCGGAGCAGGGATCCTCTTCGCCGCAGCAGCCGTTTGATGCGAAGGCAAAGCGCCGTGGAGACGACGTGAATCATGCAGATCACACGCGAGGAGGCGAGGCGAGGGGCGCGCCAGCAGCCGCAGAGGACAAAAACCGGTTCGGGGAAACATCTACCCAAAAAAATGATATTACCCTCACAACACACACACACACACATACAACTATATATATATATATATATATATATATATATATATATTATCTGTTATATATCACAGAAACCGGGAGAACGAAGCTAATCCGGAGGAGGAAGGGGAGGGCGACTCGTCGAAGAGCCAGGGCATCAACGGGACTGCCGCTATGGCTAACGCCGCCACTGCTGCTCCTGCGGATCACGAAACCGAGAACGACAGCGCAACCAGCAGCATCGGCAACGAAGGCACCAAAACAGAAGGCTTAACAAGTGCACTCCAAGGCGCTGAGAAGGAGGATGGCGAGCAAGGCGGCTCCGCCGAGCCCGCCGCCGACGATCAAAAGGGGGGGGGCGACGAAATCACCGGCTCTCCTACCCCCTCGCAAAAAGACCCCGCAGCAAGGGCCGATGAAGATACGGCGTCACCGCCTCCCTCCCCCTCCCCCTCGCCCGGCAACGCGCAAACGGGTGCGAATAGCAACGAGGGGGGGGAGGGCAGCGGCAGCGGCGGCACCTCTTCAAACGGTAGCCTACCGAAGCAGCAGCAGCAGCAGTCTGGCCATCCAGTTATATTGGAGATTGAATACGTCTCTATGCACGCTGAAATGGCAGCTCACAGGGCGGAGATGTGTATTAAGGTGTGTGCGGGTGTTCATCTCTTAATTTTCAATCATATATATATATATATATATATATATATATGTGTGTGTGTGCGTGTGTATAGTGCATGTATATAATAAGCTGGACGATGATGTGCGCAGGGCAGCCGTTACGCGGTTTTCACCAGCTTTATATTACCACTGTTGCCCTGGGATGTAACAACAAAAACAACAACAATTAACACCAACAACGCCTTGCCTCCCTTGCCCAGATTGCACGTGCTGCTTCTGAGGCTGTTTCGAGCTCTCACTCACATCCAATGCTTTGGGCGCC
This sequence comes from Bigelowiella natans CCMP2755, assembly GCA_000320545.1. Lineage (NCBI taxonomy): Eukaryota > Cercozoa > Chlorarachniophyceae > Bigelowiella > Bigelowiella natans. The sequence goes on from ADNK01001943.1 coordinate 44,431, forward strand.
GGTGACGATGATGATAGTAGCAGTAGTAGTAGAAGTAGTAGTAGTAGCGGTGGTGGTGGTGGTGATGATAATGATGAGTTATTGTAAGATAGATTCACATTATACACAACTCTCAAACGCAACTCTCTCTCTCTCTCTCTTTCTCTCTCCCCCACTCTCTCTCTCACTCTATCTCACATACACATACACACACGCGCGCACGCACGCACGCAAATATGAATATGAGGGAAATTATTCTTCTCTCGCGTTAACAAGACACTGTAATCGCAAATGTACGAACACGATCATGTGTCACATTTCCCTTCCCTTTCCAGTGCCCCCCCCCCCCCCCCCCCTTTAGCAGAAATTGGGTTCCTAAAAAAAATAAAGAGGGGGGGATTTGGCGCCCTTAAAGCTTCTCGGGTTTTTTTTACACTCTCTAAAAAAGTTTCCCTCTCCCCCCCCCCCCCCCCAAAAAAAAAAATTTTTTTTTTTCCCCCCCCCCCCCCCCCCCCAAGTCCAGGGTCTTTTCCTTCGAGGGAAAAATGATTTCAGAAAAACGCTCTTTTAATTTATGCATCCATATGTTAAGTAGATATGTTTGAGTAATCTTGAGGGAAGGCATTAATATATATATATATATATATATATATATATATTATATAACATTCTATTTGAGACCTGCACCGCGACCACTTCCCCACTGCCACGCTGCTATCGCACAACAGCTGAGCCTTCTCTTACATCGGGTATTGTTGTACAGGGGAAAGCAGCGATGGAGTGTTCCGCTCATTGCGCGCTCAAGATGCGAGAGGTTGGTTTTCATGATTTGTGTCGCACTTGTTGCTCCGATGTGTTTTTCAACGCTCTGGAGGACGGCTGGTGCATGCAGGAGTCATTGGCGTTCGGTTGTGCTGTCTTATTCTCTGTCTTTCTTTTCTTCGGTCTCTTCTTCTTCCTCCTTCTCTCGCTCTTCCTCCTCTCCCACGCACAGCAGCTGACATTTCTAATTGAAGATTTGAAAAAATAACTGCCGCCTGCCGCCACTAATTGCCATTATTCTAATTGTTACTCTGTGTATATATATATATATATATATATATATATATATATGATATAATATATACATTATACATCTCCGAATAAGCACACCCCTGTCCTGATGGCCCGAGAAACTCCTCCTTCATTTTCTCACGGTCAACCATTGCAGGGGAGACCGACCTCCTCCGGCAGCGACTAGCAGCATCACGCGCAATGGCGACTATTGTTGTTATTGCCGTCGCTGCTGGTACCTGCTGCTGGGACAAGGGAGTTGATACGTCTTTTATCGCTGTATTTCCCCCCCATGAATACAGCGAATAGAGCCTAGTCAAACACCCCACATACAAGCAGAATGTAGTTCTTCATCATAGCAGAGTCTTTTGTTTCTCATGCTCGCCAACCCCAACGCGGCCTCGTTACGCTGCCTCTTCTCCGCTGGCCTCCCCTTCAATTTATAAATTATTGAGAATACGCAATATTATATATATATATATATATATATATATAATATTAATATTCATCTCTCGTGCCTACCAGATTTCGGAGCAGCTGACCTCCATTGAGGCCGAGGCGAGCAGCGCCGCGGCTGCTGTTGACGGCCCTCGAAAACTAGCGAAAGTCCTTACTGTAACGGCAGACGCCAGTCGAAAGTTCGTGCCAATCAGAAGGGGGGGGGGGGGGGGGGGGGGGGGGTTTTGATAAAATATTTTGCGGGGTTATGCGAGAATTATTTTTCCCCCTCCCCGCCCGAGCCCCCGGGAGTCCCCCCCCCCCTTTTTTGGGGGGGGGGGGGGGTTTCTTGATGCGAGAGCGTATTCTCGCTTGAGGGTGCGTGTTCATGAGAAGAGCAAGAGGAAAAAAAGCCATTGGGTGACGTTCGCCGCCCGCGGACAGAGAACCCAACCCGGTCTAAGAATGAACCAAAGCAGACAGAGCTGCTTTCCCCGGGGACCTGCGCTGCTTCCCGAAGACAAGTGGCCTCCTGGAATGTGGACTTTTATAAGGTTCCTGCACCGCTAAAAAAACGTAATAAATGCCCCTGTCTCGTG
>ADNK01001941.1:0-12736 GCA_000320545.1 Bigelowiella natans CCMP2755
GCCCTCGCACGCAACAGCATGGGAAGTGGGGGGGGGTGGGGGGGGGGGTGTGAAAGAATTTGTGAGAAGGGGTGGGGTGAGAGACGAAGTAAGAGCATAGATATTTACATCTGCATATATACCTAACTCAATATCTTTTTATAACTTCTTAGGAAGCGGCGTGCGTCGCTTCTCTCCGATTTTCCCACCCAGTGGGGCCGGGCAGGGAAAGGTGCATATAGACAAATATATGTATCTCTTTCGTATCCCTTCCTGTGGAACAAAATGCCAGACCTTCCCACTGTTTTTTATCGTATGTCATATGAAAGCCTGCGAGAGCCCTCGCGTGAGAGCCCTCTATATCCTCTGTACCCCCCGCGGGCCACAAAGACTCGAATGAACGGATAGTATGTATTCCTTGTGTCCTGTTCACACACACACAAAACACATGTATATTATATTATTATCAATATTGTCTCACGCCACTTTATTGTGTCCTTGGTCCGAAGCGCAACTAAGGGAACATAAAACAACCCGAACGCAACCCATAGAGCCGCCGCGACGTATCCTTAACGTGGAAAGACAAATATCAAACAGCGCCCACTTTCGCCAGGGAGGAAGGGGGGGAATGGGAATATTCTGGCGATAGGCTCGAAAGGCACTAGCGACCTGCCATGGCGTAATAATCAAACTGTACGGCGAACTGTGCAACCTGAGAGCGGAGGGGTGAGGGGGAGGGAGGGGGGTTGTTAACAAATCGCGCACTTGTCAAGCTCCAAGCAGCTGCCCCTTCTTTCCGAGTAGAAGGATATGGGTAGGAGTACGGAAGAGAGAGAGAGAGAGAGAGAGAGAGAGAGAGAGAGAAAGAGAAACAGTGTCTTTTGCTTTTCGCCATCAACCCTGCTGCGCCCTTTACCGTTCCAACGGCTCTTCCTCACTACTGCCACGCAAATATTGAGATTTGAATAAAAGGGGCACGCGCAGCTTGTCGAGCGGTGACGAGGATTGTCGGCAAAACCATCTATGGGAAAATAGTCGCTACTTCTCACTTCTTTCCCGCGCGAGAAATGCTACCTCTTGACGCCGCTGCACGTCCCATTGATGCATTTGGTTTCGCTCCACCCTGACGCCCCCCTGACGAAAAGGTTAGAAGGAGTTGTGGCGGGGAAGTACTAGGCTTTGCTTTCCTTCCTGCCTCGAAGCGGCGCTGCTCCCCATTCTATCGTATCCCTTGCTATACAACTCAGAGTAGGGAAAGGATGCGGCGCCAAGAGGATGATACTACGCCGTGTACATAAGCTCAAAAAATTCACGGGACTCTCCCTCAAGATCAAGGCATCAGTACCCGGCGAATCTGAAGCTGCTCCGTCCTGCTCATCCCTTGGATGTTCCCCGCGGCAAGAACAGCCTGTTTCGCGGCAAATCGATCGTAAGAGGAACTCGCATTCAGGAACAGCAGATTCACTCCAGCATCATATGAAAAAATCTATAAATGCATATATATATATATATATATATATATATATATTTATGCAATGGCGCCATTAATCCCCAGAGATAACGCCCATATAATGCGCGCACGGTATCGAGGTAGGGTGGTGAGGTATTGACGTCGCCTTCAACGCTCGCTACCTTAGTAACTTTGCCCTCGTGCTCCTCGTCAACGAAATCCCCATCACGGTTCTCATGCCTAGAAGAACAAACGTCACTCTCATGTGACACGCACTCCGGTGCTGTTCATGAAAAGCTTTCTATGGGATGACTTTATCTACACAGATGATTCGAGAAGGGCATTCCGATGGCGTTTTAGCTCGCAGCGCTCGCCAGCGGTTTGCTCTGCACGGTACCTCCAGCCGAACAGCCTCAGCACGAGGAATGGGACGGGGAAGACAAACAGATTTGTGACGATGATCCAGGAGAGCTGGTAAATTTGCAGCACACACACACACACACATACACACATATATATATATATATATATATATATATATATATATCTAGATACATCACTCAGTTTCTCTCTCTCTCTCTCTCTCTCTCTCTCTGTGTGTGTGTGTGTGTGTGTGTGTGTGTGTGTGTTTATGCGTATGCTGTGCATGAAAGAAGGTGGGGGACAGAAGAGAGAAGCCTTAAAAGAGAACGAGCGCAACTCGAAAAACATTCGGAGTATTGGATTTGTTCTTGTCTTCTGCTATGAAAATCAGCGCTTGCGCGCGTTCTTTAAAGGGGGGCGGGAACATACCTCTGACCCTAATCCAATCTTCTGCTCTTGCTCGATTAGCACGGCACTTACCTGATAACACAGAGCCCTCATTTCGATTACTATCTCTCACAAGCAAATCCTCGAGCGTGGAAGGATCACGACTTGGGAGTTTGAAAACATCAACATCGAAGGCTGGTAAATTTTTGCTTCTGTCCGGCTGTCGCGCAGGAGGGAAACTGTCGGAGGCTCTGAGGGGGGGGGGGAGGGGGGGGGAGATAATCGGTGCGTTCGTTGATTGGAAGGAGGAATGACCGTGACGGTGTTGAAGATCAACATCAGCAGCGTCGTAGCTCTCTGCTTCGAGTTGAACCTGATAAGGTGACAGAAACGAGAGAATCCTCAAAAAAACTATGTTTGCAAGTTGTGGCGGCCGATGAACGGGTTGATACTCATTTATAATTTCAACAGTATATCACACACACACACACACACACACGCACACATATCACGCAAATATCACACAAACACAGAAAGAGAGGGAGGGGAGGGGGGGTAGTGAGAAAGAGAGATGCACGTAGCCTACTTGCGTGTATATACTTGTTTATAGACTATCAACAAGATACCATACCAATCGCCCTCAGGTCGCAAGAAAATAGAAAACCAGATGTGCTTTCTTGAGAATTCCCATCTGAGCGAATAATAGCAGGCACTTACTTATTTCCACTTCATCACACGAAAAGAGAGGATGGGGGCAAACTCTCAAAGCAGCCCCCCCCCGCCCCCCCCCTTTTCCCTCTGTCCCCCAATCCGTCAGTCCTCTCTTTTTAGCGGGGGTGGTCACTTACTTTATGACGTCGTAGAATGAAGAATCCCCATTCCCCATTAGCACCCCAACGTTCCCACCCCGGTAATCCCTCCTCTTCCCCCCCCCAACCCCCCTCCTCTCTCTGTCTTTCTCTTATTTAAGGGGAGTAAAGAGGCAGCGTATGGCAGGACTAAATCTAGAGCTCGGGGGAGAGGGGAAGGAGGGGGGGGGGGAATAGGATGAATTACTGAGCCAGTAACGTCGGAGTCAAACTGAGAATCTTGTTATAAACTGCTTGCCGATTGTAGAAGTCCAGCCTCTTTCGTGGGTCCTTCACACCAAAAAAACCATATCGATGCGATTGCGAGAAGAGAAAGGAATTGAAATGTGCTCAGGAAGCATGTGGTGGAAGGGCAAAGGACGTTCGCAGAGTAGGGGTAGGAAAGAAAGGGGAGGATTCCTGAGATTCCTGCGATTTACCTCTTCTCTTTTGTCGGTATTGTACGCGTAGATCATCAACAGTCCGTACCTATATATATATATATAATATATATATATATATTATCGTGTGTGTGCTTTGCGTGTATCAGCTATGTTGAATTTATGGAAAGCTATGCATTTTAGTCAGTGAAAGCGACCCTGCGATGCACGAGCAGAGGAAGATAAATATCGGGTTATCTAGAGAATACGCGCCCGGAGTGACCGTCTCTGCAAAAAAGAAAACTTCGTTAGCACTCCTCTTGAGTCGCAGATCAAAAAATGTGTTGACGCTGCGAGTGACAACACACACACGAACACACACACACACACACACACACACACACATATATGTGTGTCTTATATATATATATATATATATATATATATATATATTATACATACGCTATATATCGTTCACTTTTACATATTAATGCTGGAAAAAAGTACCGATTTTATTGATGCGGACGTGCGTGTTCCCCTGGAGCTGGGCTCTTCTCGTCGCGTTTATCCCCGTTGCTTCCGTGCGATTCCTCGATGCCAAACCTTGTAAAACTGGCTCTTTTCTGGCTTTGATAGCGTGTAAGGAACTCCTTCGAGCCTTTGTTAGCGTTGATAGTTCGGCCCCATTCTTCGGATCTTCGGGCGCAGTGCTCTCACAGCATCCCCATCCGAGAAGAAGGGCAAGTAGGAAAACGTAACGGCAGGGCTCAACACAAGCCCTCGCCATCGATGCAGAAACAAGATCCAGAGGTGACTCTAGTCCAAGATAATATTATCCGTTCATCGTTTCCAGCAGTGTGGGGGGAATGGGTAAAGGGGGAGGGGCGGCAGCTATATGCCGGGCACAACAACAGTAAACAGATTTTAGCTACTGTGACGTCCAGATCGGTTGTTTCAAGAAGGACGTTACCGGATGGCGCTTCCGAAAACTCATGCCGCTTCCACAGATTTTGCGCCATCATTTCTTAAAAAATACCGGAAATGGGACCCATTTTTCACTTTCGGGAGAGACTTAATAGTTTATCTCTTCCCGAGGAGGTTGTCGCAGAAGACAAACGCCAGGGGGATGGCTGCAGGAAGACACCGGAAAGGACTGGATTCTAATCTTGCAGGAATTTGTGCGGAAGATGTCCTAGATCTAGACCATGTTGGATCTGATGATTTGGATTTGGTGAGACGACAGTCAGTCCACCGACGATGAAATGACGAGACGACGACATTCATGAGAGCAGTGCAGTCGAGAGCGCCGCAATGGCGTTTTGTGATGCAGATCCTCTTCCTTTCAACGCACGTGGTTCTTGTGCATGCAGTTTTGCATCAACGCGAAGTTGAATGTTCAATGACAAATGTTTGACCTCTCTCCAACCAAAGCACTTCTTTGTTTCTGGTCAGGTTCAGGCTAGCTCCAATGATGCAAATGCGCAATTTCGAGACCACCAGACCAGTTGGCGCGCACATGGTGTCACCGGGCTGGTTGTTCGATGCAAAATCGCAGCATGGCAACAATGCATGGCTAATTGGCTAGATGGGCCAGTCAGTGCGATGCGATCTGGCGATGCAAAAGTGTCTGGAAGGGATCAATGTCGTGAGGAGATGGCAGCAGCGATCGCCGGGACCGGAAGTCCTCTGGCCTGTTCAGAAATGGCGCAGATCAAACCCAACGACGCAAAAGAGACACGCGTGGATGATCGTGTGGGGCTAGCTTGCAGCTAGGTGCAGTTTGCCATGCTCACAATGAATGATGAATCAGTTGCTGTTGTTGTGTCGCTGCAAGTGAGCAGCCTAGGCAATGGGGAAATGTCATGGAAATGAACTAGATGAACGCCAATTCTCTAGATTTTGTCTGCAGCGCTTCAAACTGTAACCCGGCTAAACTCTAGCTTAGACACTGATGGGCGTGCTAGCGTGGACGCTGCACATGCGCACCAGCACTAGCTAGCTAGTTCCTGGCTACATGCTAGCATGGGCATGCCTCTTAGCTACATGCGCCCTTCTAAAGTCAATGAAAGCAAATGCTGGAGTCGTGTTCTTATGTTACTATGTCGCATGTTATTTTCTGTACATCGGTTTGTTTGTGCTGTGATGTTCAGCGCTCACTATTTCTCGCGACGTACATACTGAGAAAATCGATTCTTCCTGACCATGCGATGCAAAGAATGCTCTATCGTTGCACATATCATCATGTTTGTTTCTTCTTACAGGTAAAAAAAAATGGCGATCTGCCCTTGTTGGGCAGCACTAATCTATATTCCAACATTGCTACCGCTTTCATCGATTCGTTTTATCACCAACCAGCAAGAAGCGTGATGTTTCTCTATGAACCAGTAGCGATTCGAAGAAGAAGAAAATGATGATGAAGATGAAGACTAAGACTTAGAAAAAACCGATCGGATATGTGTGTTTGTGCGTGTGTGTATGTGTGTGATTTGTCCATGTAAAACCTCGAGGGCAACAAATAGTATGTATTTATTTGTCGGTTGATGTATAGGAAATATTAGTTACACGTGCCCGGTGAATAAACAGAAAATTGTCAGATCGAAGGATTGGATGGGCAAAAATATATACATATTCTAACTACTATATAGATATTTTCTTATTTATTTATCAATATGTATATATATATATATATATATATATATATATTAATATATATGTGTGTGATAGAAACCAAAGCCGGAGAGCTCAAAACGGTGTTTGTAACACGATTCGACTGATCACCCCCCCTTATCCATAGATTCCAAGAACGATGGGGGAGGGGGGGGAAGTTTGGGAGGGGGGCTGTTGAGACTATTTCTGGATGTTCTTATTCTGATATTCAGGGTAGTACCTGCAAAGCAAACGTGTGTTTTTAGCCTAGGGTTCTTATAATTTTTATCAGTAGAACTATTAACTCTCCCTCTCTAAACACGAAATGTGTATTCTGAACAAGACGCTAGTATGCGCTTTTGTTGAACTCCCCTCCCCCTCCCCCTCCCCTTCGCCCCTCGCCCCTCGCCTCTCACCCCCCGCTTCCGCCCCTCTCCCTCTTTATTAAAAGTTGCGTTTGAAAAAACAAGAACTCGTTACTTTAAAAAGTCGTGATCTCGCTTCTCCTGATAGCACATGACGTCGCTCACACGCTGGAGGTCCCAGCGGTATCCAAATCGAGAGATCTATATATATATATATATATATATATATATATATATACATATAACAATTCCACGCATACGTGTCCCTCTGTGCTTCTCCGCGGGGCCTCCCGCCCGCGAACGCGCAAGCAGATCACCAACGCGAGAGATTATCTATAATGTGTGCTCAGTTTTTGCCATCCATCGTCGCCTCACTGTTGCTGCTCTTTAGCAGCAGCAGCAGCGACAACAACAACAACAACAACAACAACTAACTACGACAACAGCAACTAACTACAACAACTGGCTGCAACAATAAGCACAACAACTATTTCTATTACAACGACTACCATTGCTGCTCTACCTGGATCGTCGTAACTCCGGCGGAATACACGATGGCAAGAATAGACAGGTACTCGGCAGCCCTTCACACACACACACACACACACACAAGCACAAAAATACAAACACGTGGAAATGAGTGCGCGCCGCCTCGGTGTTGTGCATATCAACTTCACCCGTCACCCGACCGACAGACAAGGGGGAAACCGTGAATGTGCTGCTGTTTAGAATCGAAGGGAGAAGCACTACCGCAGATAGAAGGCCGCTGCAGTGGCTGCGATGCCCCCCCCTGAGTTCCCCCTGAGGGTTGAATGTAGTGCAATACTGAGAGGTGCTAAAGGCATCGGTGCACACAAATGACTACAGCGCTATAGGCTTTTTCTGGAATATGCATCAATCTCCACAGCCAAAAATTAAGAGGGGGGGGGGCGGGGGGCGGGGGAAAACGAAAGCACGCACTCTTCTATGAATTCCGTGAGAAGCTTCCCCGTCAGCATTTGGGCGAGTAAGGAGCAGAAAAACGTCTGTTTAGTGATGCAATAGCCAGGAGGGTAGTGAGGAGAGGACTCTTCATTGTTCATATTTGCTACTTCCTAGTGTGTGTAATAATATGAAGATATATATATATATATATATATATATATAATGTATATACGTGTGTGTGTGCGTGCGCTTGCATGGGGAATACGCGTATCCGTGTAGAGGCATGAGAGAGGAAATGTGTGGAGGGGGTTGCGCCAAGTATTGCTCATGCTTTACCGATAGGACTACGACAGAACCCCAGCGCTCAATCTGAGGGGTGAGCCAACTACACAAAAGAGAGACAGACACACACACACACACACACACACACACACACAGAGAGAGAGAGAGAGAGAGAGAGAGAGAGAGAGAGGAGAGAAAATTACATTAACTATGCATTTCGTGTGTTTTACAAAGTTGTTTGTGGCTGGGTGCGAATGATTTTTTAGGGGGGTGGGGGGCTTCTTACTTTTCTGCACGTATCGATCATAACACACACAAACACACACACACACACGCACTCACTATATATATATATATATATATATATATATATATATTATGTTGATTTTTTATCTTAGCTAATTTTCCTACTCAGGTGGGCATCCGTAGGCAGCAACGGCGATTTGATCGACTGCAACAAGCAATAGTGCACATCTCACAATATACCCAACAGCGAAAGACCGCACAAGCCCCCCTCCAACATATATCACATCGCCCCCGCATTCGACAGCTTCAGGGAGAGGTATACGCTTTCCATAACGACCGATCATAAAACGCAGCATGGCTACGACATCGTGTGCCTTACTCATAGTAACGACGCCGCCGATAGAGCCAATGATCCCCGGTATCATGTTCTTCAGGTCTTGACGGATGCGCTCATCCTAAAAACGTTGATATCGTGAAGTGGGCAACGGGACGAAATGACGCGACGAGGAGGTGTGGTTGCATTAGCACGCGCTGGTTTCTGTGTGAATGCTTCCCCCCCTCTCCTCTTCCCTTGCTACACTACACTAAGTGCTCCTTCAGAATCATACGCGGACATAAGAAGGATAACGGCAAGAAGAATTTCTCAGTTAGATTAGCATAGGGAAAGAGCGGAGGGGGGAGGGATAAGCAGCAAGATATAAGCGAATCCGTGTGACCTCGTGATCATCCTGATTTTGGTTTTGATTCACTCTTGGTCTCAGAAGCCCTGTATTTCTAAGGGCGCGTAATTTACTGGTGATGCTTGACACTTCCGAGCGATGGGAGAGGCCCCTTCCGCGGGGCGCCTTTGAATCGGAATAATAGCATTGTAAGACTCAATGGGGGGGGCAGGCAGCAGAGTGCAAGTACCGTTTGCGCAATTCGTGCAAGTGGATGAGCTGCCACTCTAAGACTAGGCCTAGCCATAGGGGAAGCTACAGCTAGCGCGTCTGCCGGGTAGGTAATCGTGAGCAGCAAAACAAGGAAGAAAGAAGATCTGAAGCCGGAAATTTGGGCTGAACGCTTGCTACGACGAGGATATCTTCCACCAATTTTGTCATTGGATTGGTCGAGAGGCAAGGAGGATTCAAAGGATAGAGACGACGACTGCTCCCTGCAGCACATGTTCAGTATCTTGTTTGAGTTACGGAAGATAGATGGTTTTTCCCGCGGGAGGGGGAAGCAGCTTGGCTGAACGCAAATGTGTAATTGTAACAGGCTCTCCTAAGATCCGAAATTCAGACTTAAAAGTTACGGAGTTATGCTCCTATGTTGCCTAATTTTCAGTATGCGACATCCTCATTGGCATGATTCAGTTTATAGTTGTCTTACTTTTTTAAAATCTTTGATTATTGCGGGGAGAACTTAGCGATTACCTCATTTGACCGATTTTTGTGAAATTGCAAACGATAAAGCTCCTCATGTCAAGTCGTAATATCGAAACATAGAACATTTACAAAACATATCTGAAACTTCATCTTAAGACTTTTCTTCAACTCAAAACTCCCGACTAAATTTGTATACATAAGGGAAAACGGCTCAATTGAGAGGTAGTTGATAAAAAATGCCCCCTTTGTTCCTAGTTCGTCCAAGATGATTCGAAACAACTAGCCCTGAATACTGTCTCGTGATCACACGAGAAGAAGTAATGCCTGGTAATATCGGGGATTGTATGGAAACCCCGCTGCAAGCTAGGAAGTTGTCGTTCTATGAACATTAATTTAGCGGCTTCATTTTGAATTGGATTTGAAATCTGCTTCCCCCCCCCCCTCCTCCTCTCTATTCCCAAAAAAAGTATGCAGTAGAGAGTGCAGATACCATGAAGGGAAGGATTTGGAGTCCGTTGTGGGCGGTGAGCGCGCTTTTAGTGGCACTGGCTAACGCCTCGATTCCACAGGTTTATAAGAGATACCCATCTCATCTTGTCGATTTTACCTCAAAAGCTGGTGCTTGATTTTGTGTTTTTTTGAAGGGCAAAGCTACACCGTCGACGAGTGAAAGTGTTCAAATTGACGCGAAGACGATAGATACGAACGCTGAGCGGTATATACATACACGGAGGTGTTGCCATTAGCGACAAAAGCTTGTGCTAACTGCTCGATAACTCTTCTTCAGGCAATATCAGGTTGATAATGCCACGCTTAGCTGGATCAACGATGCGCAAAGGTTAGAAATGTCGATACCAATATATTTTGTCATATCGTCATTACCATAATTCCGCACAAGAATTCATATTTTCCTAAGCTCTAGTCAATGAGCTCACGTCACACGTGTCTGTGTGTGTGTGTGTGTGTGTGTGTGTGTGGTGTGTGCTCGAGTGTGGACATTCAAGCTTATATAACACATGCTTCTTCTCATCATACTCCCCTTTCCCCCTATTCCGTCTTTATCATATGACTCTCAGGGAGCACGACCAACTGAATGGGTATCTTGACTCAGCGCTGCGATCTCTCAACAATCTCCAGCTGCAGAAAGACCATCGACGCCCACCCCAAAATGCAGCGCCTGCCACCGATCCCAATAAAAAAGAGACTCGAATTTCATCTCCAGACGACAGCCGCAGCAGCGAATTCAACCACTCTTCCAACAGAGCAAACGAGGATGCAGCTGGGAAGTTCCGGTTGCTTGCGAGCAGCGACAGAAAGGAGGATGAGAGCACGGGGGCGCTACCCGGCAATTCCTACTTCAAAGGCGGGGAAATGCCGAACTCCGTTTCCGGGGACCAAATGGCGGGGATTCAAAGCATGTTTGGCCTCCGGGCTAACGTGTCCTTGAACCCTGCCTCCTCGCCACATCACAAGATGCGCCAGCGGGAACAGCAGCAGAGTAGCAGCACACACCATGAATCTACTCCAAAGGAGGCTACGAGGGCAAACGAGAAGCTTTCTGCTGCAGGATCAGCCGAGGCAGGTGCCCTTGCAAGCGGGAGTGTGGTCGAGGAGCGACCCGCCGCGCCGCTCCAAAGCATAGCGGGCGGGCGGGGGGGGGGGGGGTCGGTTGAGTTGCTGGCGGAGGCCCTTCGCGAGGAGAAAGCTGAGAATCAAAAGAATGGAAGGCTACTCGGAAGGATATCGAACGGGATGCAAAAGTCAGTATGATGGATTTTTCATCAATCCGCCCTCCGGAAAAACCCCAGCCGGCCTCAACTGACGAGGGGGGGGGGGTGCTGAGAGCGAGCGAACTAGAGAGCGATTTCGTCTTTTTTTTAAAAATGGGAGATGTAGACTACTGCTATGTCTTTGAGTCCTGCGACGCGAGTGATTGATTGGCCGTGGGACAAACAGAACAGTTTCTGCATCTGATAGTAGAAGACACTTTTTTGAAGGGAATTCGTAGCAGCGGCGCCTTTGTGAGCTGAGAGCTCAAGAAGGCGTGCGTGCGTGCTGTTGTTGATTTCCCCATAAACTATAATGCGAATCATAGTCTAGATACGCACGCGCACACACACACACACACACACACACACAGAGAGAGAGAGAGAGAGAGAGAGAGAGGGAAAGAGAGAATATGTTTTGGAATATGTGTGTGTGGGTGTGGTCATCTTAAAACCACCACCAAAAGCAATGAATTCTCCCCCTCCCCCCCCCTTCTAATACCTCTTCTTCATTTTGTCGGGGTTGCCAACGCCGACGATCTTGCTTCTATGTACTACTCTTCCCTAGGATAAGTGACCTCATGGTGGCCGTATCACGGGGTCTCATCAAGTAGTAGTAGTAGTAGCAGCAGCAGCAGCAGTAGCAGTGTGTAATTGTGTGTGTGTGTGTAATTGTGTGTGTGTGTGTGTGTGTGTATTTATGTGTATTGCTGCAACTGAGTCGGGTGTTGCTCGCCAAACCACGATGATGTTAGGGAAAGCAGATATTTGACATGAGCTTAGCAATAGTAACATAGAAAAAGCGTTCACGGCACTAACGCGAACGTCTCGATTCCAGGGTGATAAAGAATACGGGTTCATCGAAAGGCTCCGGTGCCAAGCCCCCCCCGGCCTCCCCCCCCCCCTCTGCGCCTAGAGCTGTAGCTGGTGCTAGTTCTGACGGGAATGGGGATCTCGCTTCGTCTACGAAGCTTGGATACAAGCCTGCAGAGGATGCTGCGAACGCAGGTGTGATGTCTTCATCTCGTTCTGCACGCGCTGCTCCGCCGCTCTCCCCCCTCCTATCGGTCGCGTTGGCCGGAGGGGAGTTCGTGCGGAACCGGGGCGGGGCGCCGCCAGCAGCCGCACAATCAAAGTCGAGGCCGCCTGTTCCCGTGCACCCGGCAATTGCGCAGGTGAAGGGGGAGAGGCATCTCGTGATTGATTTGGGGAAAGTCGGGAGCAAAGATGGCGTTCTTCCTCCGAGCGTCCAGTCCCTCGTTGCGCTGAGAAGAAGCGGTAAGGGGGGGGCTAACGTGGGTGAAGACAATGCGAGAAGTGGGGGCCGAAAGCAGGAGTCTCCTCCCCCCCCTCCATCTTTAGTGATCAGTGGACAACAGAACGAAGAGAAGGATGCGTTGGTTGCAACCCCGTCGGTTGGCATCGACGCTGTTCCGCCAAGAAGTGCATTTGCAGGTCTTACGCAGCATTCACACGCACCTTCCCTAATGACAACACCCATGCTCCCTCGCCCCACACTCACGTGTACAAAAGAGAGGATATCAGATAGAAAGAGAGAGAGAGAGAGAGAGAGAGAGAGAGAGGGGGGGGGGGGGGGGGGGGGGGGGGAAAGGAAGGGAAAAATTTTAAGGGAGAGGACCTCGTTTTCCCCCCCTGTTTGTCGGTCTGGTTGGGCGTGATTGCGGGCGCGGGGGAGGTTGTAAGACGAGGTTATACAGATCACTAATGCGTCT
>ADNK01001940.1:0-10703 GCA_000320545.1 Bigelowiella natans CCMP2755
AGGATATCGGACTGCACATTTGCCCATGTTCCATGTATATCACACATACACACACACACACACACACACACACACACAACATATATGTATATATATATATATATATATATATATGTGTGTGTGTGTGTGTGTGTGTGTGTGTGTCATATATAATCATTTATATATATTTGCACAATCTACTACTTTCATGAAAGACGTGAAGCCCGTCGAGCACCCCTTTCACAATCTGCCAAAACCGTTCTTTTGAGGTGAGGTTCTCGTGATGGAGTTGGTCCAAGCTCCCTGAGTACATGTCAACGATTAGTGCGCTGCAGATAGTTTGCAATGTTGCAATAGGGGTATGCCTTTTTCGCAAAATTCACTGAGGAACTGAAGTTGGCCCTCAATTATCACGGCACCGTAGAACTTGAGGATATTTGAGTGCAGTTTGATGTTGGAGAAGGTAAGAATCTGCAAGACAAGCATGGGTATTTATTGATATGCTCAAGTGCATTTATTTATTCTTCTGTCCCCACGCGATGAAACATACAGATTGAATACATTCACATGCAAAGAAAGAGAAGGAGAGTGTAAAAGAGTAAGAAAGTAAGAGAGTGAGAAAATGTGACACAAATGCAAGATGTTCTAGTTGAACTAGTTGCAGTACCTCGGAAAGAAGAATCTATGCTCAGATTCTCCCCAACACACTTCATTGCAGCAATCTAATTTGCCATTCTGAGTAATGAGATCTCTTCCTATTTTTCCCAACTTTCCCTATACATCGTCATTGTCGTTGTTGTTCCAATGAATACCTACATCTGCATCAGATTTTCCGTCATCATGTTCCTTCTCTGGAGGTTATGGAAAAGGGACGCATTGGAGAGGGCTCGTTCGGAATAATGTTCTAATTCTAAGCACCTGTGAATGACGTGAAAACGGTCGCGTATTCCTTCACAGCAAAGGAAACGAAGGAGAATGAGCAAAGATAAAGAGAGAGAGAGAGAAAGAGAGAGAGAGAGAGAGAAATCCAATGTCACCTCATCTGGAGAAGAAAATCTCGGATTTCCGATTTTCACCTTTGTCTAAGAGGAGTAAATTGTCATTCTTCGCGAGTGTTATGCATCAGTAAGTCTCTTTCCAGGTATGCACATTTTGTATTTAGATGCAAGAGACTCCGGTCATGCGTTTTGCTCAAAATTGTCCTCAAATGTTTTGTTTACGGTGTGCACCTCGCCCTCCATGTTGGTCTCTACAGAAACCGCGTTTCCATGCAAGAATTTAGTGAACGCAACATGAGTTTGGACAGAGCATCCTTTGACTCGGAGCCATTTTCAGCAGCTCATTGCAGTGTACCTGCCACTGGCGAGGCATAACGTGCTCATTGGCCTGGCGCAAAGTGGTGCTCCCATGTAACATTTGGCGTGGCGAGATGCGCTACGACAACAATAAACGCACAATGTGCAGCAGCACAAAATTCAAACGTGTGCGTTGCTACAACCATCCACCGAGGCAATCTAGCAAAGCCCAAATGCACTGCAGACTAGCTCGATCTAGAGCTTGTGGAAGCATGTGTTAATTGTGCATGCAGCAGACGCACGAGGCGCCGTCTGAGCTAGCAATGAATCCTAGAATCAAGTGATAGACGAATGAAGTTGGCTTGCATGGCAGCACGGCGCATGGCATCGCAATGATCGTCGCCATGGACTGTCAGTGCGGACAACAAAATGCTACACTGCGCAACGTACATGCATGATGACACGCACCTGTAGACATGAAGCGAATGTGCAACTAGCCAGTATGCACATTTTTGCTGTGTGTAAAATTCTTACTTCAATCTTGCAATCACAACAAACATCAGATTTGGACAAGATTTCAGATGGAAAAATTGCATGCAATGGACACATGCTTAGCATGACTAGATGACACATGCGTGGCATGCATGTGACACATCTAGACATTCCATGTCCATGATCACGCGTTCATTGAATTCTTCGTCGACACAAGAACACTGGCATGATGAATATCACTCGACTGAGACACGCTGCGCAACACGTGTGCGTGGAGGTGACTAGGTGAAACTGATCGAAAAACTAGTCTACAAGGTGGGATCGCGGGATCGCAGTTGCCATAATCTGTGTCGTCGCAAATGCACTCACAATCTGTACTCACAATCGTCCTCTGCGCTCCAATCAACAAACTTCTTGATCAGCGGTGACGCACTGAGGCGTTTCTGTAGAACAATGACAAATTATACACACAGTAACATTTTGGGCACATTGCATCACATCACGTTTGCCCATTGCACAACAAAATGTGAAGCAAAGAGAAAACAAAATTATCACACGCGCACGCACACAAAAGTGATGATGATGGATGGCGAATTATCCACACCGCACAACTCGCCACACGCGTTGCTTTTGCGCGGACAATCCCTCTCACCGTTGAATCGACAATGACTCCTCCACGACCGCTGCCCCCCTCCTAAACAACAGCATCTCGACTCAAAACAGACGTCGTGCTTGGAATGTATCTCTTACGAAAGAGTGTTCGGAGAATGACCGACCTACCTTGATATCGTAATCAGCAGAAGATTTTCCCTCTGAGATTTTCTTTTGCAGCCATTTGAGCATGCTATTTGCGCATATCTTTGGGATGCCCATTTTATCACACAAAAGGCCGACGTCGCAATCTTCTAACATCGAGCATTCCAATTCCTCCTCGAAAACCACCTGGGACCGGACCGACCGACCGTCCGACAACAAAAATCAGCGGCATGAGCATTGCAATGCAATTGTTGCGCGCACGTGCAAGCCTGGAACATAAATGTAACAACAGCGAGGTGTCCATCATTGTTCACGTGAATTTCTCAAATTTGTAGATCGAAACGCCAACTGACATATTTTGGATCTTGCTAGCTTGTAGGCTAGCAGGGCCGACACGCAGTGCAGATGCAATGCTTGTACACCAGACTGACAATGATGTGATGAATATCGTCGCACCGGATGCAGCTAGGGGCGACCGCAACGTTTTGTCTTTGCTGTGCAAATGCATGCCATGTGCGTGGGGTGCATTTCATTTTTTGGTCATATTTTGCACTGCACGTTGCAAAACTAATGCATCATGTAACATGGGATCCAAGTAGGCCATCCCGTACTAGCATGATTCGGACTACATCACGCAAACTGTTCAAAACCTCGCAGACTACAGAGCTAATCTCATTTTTTCCTTTTTCATTTCCCTACCTTCGTCATCGCTGTCCTCTCTTGTGCCTCTGGGCTCCTTTCCACCCTGCCTTTTCTCCCTTCCTTTTCTAGAGAGTGATTGTGATGAATTCGATATACTCTTCCCAGAGGCATCTTTCTTCTGTACTCTTTTAGACGTTTTAGGCGCTAGCGCCGTGCCAACACCCAACAAGCGAGAAACAGTTGCAGATGTCGCTTGTGTCGCTTGTGTCGCTTGTTCAGCCACGCGTTCTTTTTCCTGCAACATCATTATTTCAAAGTCACATCAGATTCTTCATGCAGCGGCTTTATGATCCGGAGAAAACGAATCATTTCGTCGTACGAACGCGCCCTCTCTGCAGCAGCAGCAGCAGCAGCAGCAGCAATGGTTTGTGCTCGCCCTCGAGGAGGACCCGCAACGCACACGGTTGCAGCGACGACTCTACTGTAGAGCGCTGCCCAGCAGAATTCAAAAGTCATTTACTTCATTTGTTTCTTGTCTTCTCTTTGATGAATTTGTCGGCTACCTTCCGCTTCGCGATGTCGAATGTATTCAGGAACTGAATCGCCTCTCGACGGCTACTCAACTGTATCTGAAAACGGGTGCTGAGAGTGACCAGGATGATGGCAATGACGATAGACAACGATGAGTAGCAAGAGATCATGACTGAGAAAACAACTGAAACGGATATCATTATGTACACATACCATTAATGTGTATAATATAAAAATGGCATGCGCGCGCGCGCGCGATTTGTGAAGAAAGAGAGAGGGGGGGACGCCGGGGGGAGGTTGGTAGATAGGGATTTGCTTGGGACTAATTAATACCCTGTATAATTTTCCATCCTTAAACTGAAAAAAAAAAAAATGTTAGGGAAAGCGAGTTCATAAGGATAGCGGACAGAATTACCTTTATTTCCGCTTCTAGCTTGCCAGAGCTTATATACGTGTGCAGCAGATTGATGGAGTCCAAATCCCAGAAGCGGAACATAGTCTTCAGTCTCAGCTCGTCCTCCCCAACGACCTGGTAGTTCTGGAGACGGTACGCCTAACGATTGTAGTGACCACAGGTTGGGCTGATGTGACTATTGAACATATTCCACATCTTGTGGCGGAATACCGACACGTCAAGTACAGACGATGACAACAGAACCGCTGCACAACACAACCGGAGAAATTTACCAATATTTCTCTCGGAGCACACACACTTTCTACGACTAGAGCATGCAAGACCCCCGACTACCTCGAAGTCAAACACGAACTTCCGGCGCTGGAGCATCCCGTACTTATTTACCTTTTCCTTTGAGGTTTAAAAATAGAGAATGAGAGGCAAGAAAGAGGCTTCGCTATCATGTGCAGATTCCGATCGCGATGCAGTATTCTCATATTTCATCGTTGCGCGCCGCTAGCTAGCTATGCCGCCCGCCGCGCCAGCGACGACGAAGAGTTGCCGGCCGCTATGCTGCGAAGAAGAGAGAAGCAGAAAGGAAATGCTACCACGTCGAACTCCACAATGCTGCCGCCACCGCCCCTATTCTCTTTCTTTTTAGCATCATATTTCGCCTGGCCGCTTTTCAACCCGTCCCCCGCTGCTTGGTCGTTCCTACGGTCTCGTGTCTTGTCATCATTTTCATTGTCCTCCACGACCATCGATAGCTGTCTTTGAGTCGGAAGGCTGTAACTGCTATCAACACTACCTTCCCCCTTCCCCCTTACACCTTGGACTGCTAGCGAAGAACAAGAGTCTTGATGGACCATCTTTCCAATCCAGGGCTTGGGCTTAACACCCAAATCTGAAGGATTTGTTTCTGAGTCATTTAGTAAGAGCAGATCTCTCTTCGAGAACTGCACTTTCAGCATGGAATGCCTATCCACAATTTGTCGATAGGCAGGGTTGGCAAAGATCCTCTCAAACGCCTTGCAGAACGCGCGGGCTACATCTGGGGAGTCGAAGACGATCGTGTAGGGGCGTGACGATAAGAAGGAGATCTGAACTTCGTTCTTTTCCATCAGAAACACATTGGCGATGTCCTTCAGCTTCCTCACCTTCTTCACCACGTGGGAGCTCTCCATAGTTGTCATCGTCGCTTGATCCAAATCGATCACGAACATCCTCGTTTGCGGGACGCCGTATTGGTTGAGTTTATCTGCTTCGAAGACGTGCTTGCGGCGCCGGAGGATGATCTCTCTGAAGATCCTCACGAATGCCCTCGAATCCTCCTTTTTGCTGAAGACTAGGGTATATGGCCTCTGGTCCTGCAGGAAATCAACCTTTATAGTGTTCGCCCCGGTTTCAGAATCAACGTCCTTGCACACGCTTACAATCGTCTCCAGAGGATGCTCCTTCTTCAGCTCTTCCTGATCGAAGTTCCGCATGACCCCGTCGTTGCAGTCGACCACAATCCGCCGCTTGACCCGATTGCCAAGCCTGAGAATCTTGTCCGCCAGGAAAGTGTGGACCTTGTGCTTTTTGCGGATAGCGCTTTCCAGCTCATTCAGGCTGCGCGGCAGCTTGCTCTCCGAAACCACGTCTCTTAAATCCAGCAGCTTTTTATCGAGCGCAGTCCTTTGGAGACTCGACATCTTTTGCGCGGTCCTGGCGCGAGTTGGCCCGGTCTGCATTGAAACAACCCGCTTGCGGGTGCCAATCGACGATGACTTGGACGGAGAGGACGCTATGGCAGAGGAATTTGGAGGCTTTTGCCCCCCTGCTAGCTTTGCATCCTTCGAGTGCGGTGTGTTCGTGCCTTCAGGATTACTGAGTTTCGCCTCCAGCTCAGGTCTGATGCTGTTGGTTCCAGTGGCAGCGAGAAGCTCGCTTTCGTTGATGACCGTCCACCTTCGCCCCGGGGAGGGCGATCTGCTTCTGCTCCCACAGCTGCTGTTGTCCTCTTCCAATGTGTGTCTTTCGGAGGAATGGTCAAGGCTGAAGGAGCTAACCTTGCTGCCCTGCTTTACAGCCTCGATGCCGGTGAAGAACTCGAAGAGCTTGCAGAACCGAGCGAGGTGGTGGGAGTAGACAAACTCAATGTGGTACGGACGATGGTCCGTGAAGCAGATCTCAATTGACGAGGAGGGCGGGCCACCGCCGCTTTTTCGGTCGGCGTGAGAGGCGGGGATGACTGTAAGAGCGTCGAGCGAGAGCAAGGGAAACTCGGTGTGCACATTCGTCTCCAAATCAAGATTCAGCAGCTTGTTCCTCAAAGCGTCCCATCGCAACAGCCTGTCTTGCTGGAGCCCATACTTGTTTGTCTTCACGACGCGGAACGTGTATGGATCACCAGATCCGGTGCGGGAGGTCAGCTCATTCTTCGCGTCACTCGCAACGTCTCGTTCCATGGCGTCTCCCAGCACACGAAGAAATTCTTGCAGGTCAAGAGGCGACTCGAATCGGAGGACGTATGGCTTCCGATCGCTCTCAAAGTTGAGCTGGATGATGCACGACGTCTCTGCCCTGACGTCGATATCGCTCTCGTAGCGTACATTCTTGATCATACCCAGCCTGAACTCGGTCTTACAGCGATTCGTTATCGTGACGTTTCGAAGCCTGCGTGACTTGGTGTCCAGGACGATGTAGCGCTTCTGGTGGAGCCCATGCTTGTTAATTTTAATGACCTTCCACCGCCTCGCGCAATCATCGCTAAACTCGTGCGCGCCCTCAGTACTGGAGCTTTCTTCTTCGGGGTTGTAATCTCCCAAGAACGGCGGCTGTGCCTGCGATTGTTGTTGTTGCTGCTGCTGTTGCTGCTGCTCCCGCTGTTTACGTGCTTGTCGGGGTTGTCTTTGCCTGCGAAATTTCTTCGTTTTGGTCCCCTCCTCGTCGTGCTTTCGAGAGTAGAACAACATCAGGTGGGAGCGTTGGAAGCGATGACCTTGATTCTTCTGGCGCTTCTTCGTTTCTGCGCGCCCCCCCCCCCGAATAATATCATTGATCGCAACCTGGCTGATTAGGTTATGCGTCGAGTTGTGCGTGGCGACCCGCCTATGCCCCCGCTTCGAACCGAATCCGCTGGCGTGGTTGTTTGACCGAATTCGTCGTTGGACTGCGGAACTGTCAGCCCCGCCCCCCCCCCGGCTTCTGCGGCATCGCTGGTAGCCGCGGTGTTCTGACTTTGCTTGCTACCTGCAGAGCCCAGCGATCTCTGGGACGCCATTCTTTGCAGCTCTTCCCGGGCTACTGCCTGCAGTTGCCGCGCATATTCGTCGTCGTCGCCGCCGTCTGTGCTGGCAGCGCTACTTCCTAGCGTGCTGAGCGAGGAGAGATGATGGAGATGCCGCGGGCGCGGCGGCGGGGTGGCACATGCCCTCCGGCGTACAGGGGAGTTCCGAGGACGAAACAGTAGCTCTCGAGGTCGCCGAAGCCGCTCTCGAGAAAGCCGTTCTCTTGACCGCGAATCTTCTTTTTGCTGTGGTTGCTGCTGCTGATGCTGCTGATGCTGCCGCTCCCTTGGCTGTTGTTGCTGCTGCTGCCTATGTAAAGAGGGGAGTATATTGTCACAGGAGAGAGAACGCCCCCGCCGCCGACCATGCGTTTCCGCTCGCCCCTGCTTGTTGTCGTCAAGACCTGAGAAGTATTTAAGGTTACACTACAGCGGGAGATTTCGCTTCAGTCTTTAAATACAACACACACAAAACAACAGGCTTGTAGAAACCTCCTTTGCGTGGGGGCTTTCCCCTCGCCTTCCCGAGAACCCGTTTTTCGCGAGACTCGATGATGTCGCCGTTGTGTTGGGGGGGGTCTTCCTCAGCATCGTCAACTCGGGATCTTTTGCTCGTTTCGGGCCGTCTAGGCTTGGTTGACTTCTTCTTAGGGAGCTCCTTCGGCTCTTCCTTGCTTTGGAACTCACTCGTAAATACGCCGAAAAGTTTGCTGGCGGATAGCGTGTCAGCGGCCTCCTGCCCGGCCCTTTGCTGTTTTCTTTTTGGCGACACCGACCTGCATGCTACAACGAACGCGCTCCCTTTCTGCGCTCCGCCCTTGTCGCCGGATGGCTTGGGCTTGCGTCGGCGACGTGGGGAGTGAGAGCGTCCCTGGCGGAGCAAAGTTATAGGTGAAAAAGCATCTCTCTCTCCCTCTCTCTCTCTCTCTCTCTCTCTCACTCTCTCTCACTCTCTGGATATTTTTAATATCATCGTTTCTAGCTTTCTTCCTCGGAAGCTTTTACGTCGATGTTGATGGCAGTACTAAGCAACCAGACCTTTCTCTTCGGGCTGCTGCCACTTCCCTTGGCCTTCTTCTTTCTTCTCTTCTTCGTCTTTTTCTTCTTCAGATCCTTCTTTCCGGCCCTCGATTGAGACGCAGAGTGCCCCGCTTCCCCTTTCTCGTCCATATTAGCAGCCGGTTCGCTTTGCAGCACTGCAGGATCCCTAGAGAATGTGTTTCAAGCGCTCAGATCACGGGAGCAGCCGAGAAAGAAACCGGGTGCTCGTCTTAGCTTACGCCGCGAAATGTGTAGTTGTTTTATTTCTCGATGCAAGCAATACTCCGATGTTTGGCTCTATGGCCCTCTTCTCCGTTCTCAACAATATAATTATATGCGCGTGCATATCTCTCTTTCTCTCTCTCTCTCTCTCTCTCTCTCTCTCTCTCTGTGTGTGTGTGTGTGTGTGTGTGTGTGTGTTTGTGTGTTTGGGTGTGCATGCTTGCTATATCTTCCACGGCCGAAATCTCACCGAAGATGAGACGATTGCTGAGGCGAACCATGGTAGCTGTGACCTCCATCCCCAACCTCTTGCTCAGCAGCAGACGCAGGCAGGTCCATCATCTCGATCGATTCCAACTCTAAATGCGCACCATCCAGTACAAGAGGCATATCAGGCGCACACACGCGAGGGCTTTCGTAGGCCAGCAGCTAACATACGACGAATAGCAATGGCAAGGTCTGGCATTTTGTTCCACAGGAAGGGATACGAAAGAGATGCGTATTTTTGGCTAAAAGCACCGTTCACTCCTTGGTCTGACCGTCCGGGAAAATCGTCGAGCAGCGACGCACGCCGCTTGCTAAGAAGTTAGAAAGCGATGTTGAGTTAGGTAGATATGCAGCTGCTAATATTGATGCTCTTTCTTCGCCTCACATCCCACCGATTCTTGCAAAGTCCTTCCCGCCCAGCCCCCCACCCCCCAGCAATTCCCCTGCTGTCGCGTGCGAGGGCATCAGCGCGGCAGGTTTATTGAAAGGCGAAGCTCTACTTACCCTTTGACGAGTCCGCGACGTCGACCATGGCGATTCTCAAAGCTTTCAATGCTAGAATCCATGATCTGCTGCTCGGAATTAGAATCTCCAGCGGCGGGAGGAAGACTCGGCCTTCGTCCGGTAGATACAGGCGACAACGGGGGGGTGTTCTGTCGGCCAGACATTGCTAAGGGGGGCGGGGGGGGGGTGGAAGGGGGGGGTGCAAGAGTAGTGATGAAAGCGCGGCCCCGTCTGCGAATTGACGTGCAATAAGACGCATCATTTGTGATGGCCTTTTGATAAGCATACCGGTGACAATGGAAATCACGTTTGCCGAGCTCTTCAGCTTCCTATGGGTCCGCTTCGACGCATAGCTGTGTGCATGGAAGAGGGAAAAGAGCGGAAAGAAAGCCAAGTGTTACATAAACGTCTGTTTGCGGCTGCAACGACAAAAAGAACTCTCAATGAAGGGAGAACAGGTCAGATTCATCGATCTTCTTCTCGTTTTTGTCGGTGCATTGTTCCTTACACTGCCTTCTTCATTTCATGCTCTTTGCGCTGTTTGAGGGTCTTGCCCTGACGATGAATATTGCATCCTTAGAGTCACTCGCATCCGATGCTCACCGCAGGCTAATCGGCTATTAACCGACAGCTGCAAGGTTTTCTTGCTACGCTCATCTCTCTTCCCGTGTTTTATTTTCTTAAAATCCATTTATGTTCGTGCAACCAACCGTTTTCATAGTCGCTGGCGACTTGGCCTCCAAGTTGCTGCTCAAAGCCCCGGAATTCCACCCAGAAGAACTCTTCTACTCGTCAATGCAGGACGTGACAGCATCAGAATTCCGAGTGCCGTTTAGTGTGTGTGGTGTTTGCATTTTGAATTCAGAAACATCATCGCGTCAATGTGGAGCGATGGTGCGAAAATGGCAAGACGACGGCGACTAAAGACGTACGAATTCATAAGGCAGGCCCATCCTATCTAATTTATCTTGCTTCTCGAGCCACCTGATCACAGACAGCATCAAAATGATACAGCGACTACCAAAGGGGGGGGGGGGGCTGAGGAGGTGGGATGATTACTTGCCGCAATATTTGGAAACGTCTATTTCAAAAATGGAGGAGTAAAGATGGCATCGCTGCCAGCAAATCTGTTGTGGAATCTAATGCGTTGCGCTTACTTCTTATACATCCGGAACATTCGATGGCGAACCATGTAAACCTGATGTGGAATCCCAGCGTCCATAAATTGGTATTCTTCTCGCTCAATCAACGGATTGGGGGGGGGGGGGGGGGATCCCCCGAAAGGGTTAAGGGGGGAATCCCCCCTTTT
>ADNK01001939.1:0-12221 GCA_000320545.1 Bigelowiella natans CCMP2755
TGTTTATTGGATCTAAAACCATATCACTGCTCTACTCTACCATTACTACTGGCCCTACAAGCTAAAAGAGATAAGGACATACCTGCGTGGCTGCAGGTGCTCCAGCTTGAAGGCGGCAGGCGTCGCCACCAAGGAGTCCAGCAAGAGCCGTGCATCTAAGAAAATCAAAGCAAGGAACTTCTTAGATATCGTGCAAATTGATGTTTATAAGTACGATGGCTATCACTACCTTACCTTCGTTGATGTGGCCACTGGAAAGTGCTGGGTTAAAAAGATTATCAAGGTCAACGTTGCTAAGAAGAACAAAGGCTTATATAAGCAGAGGCTTACTAACTGCTACCGTACCTGGGAGTCTGAGCTCCAGGCTATCCCTGATGAAGTTAGCATAAACAAGATACCAAAGAAGTTACATGTGGATAATGAGACCTCTCTTCTACAGCTACCACACCCTAATATTGATGCCTCACCTGTATACTATGCCCAGTCCAACTCCAAGGTAGAGCGACTCCACCGCACCTTGGCCAACCTAAGCAGGATAAATAGCACCACACCAGACAAGATACAAGGGTTAGTAAACGACACCTTCACGTCTGGGGGAGGTATCAAGGATAAGGAGAGGGAAGAAGGCGACGACAACGACGACGATACCGAGAGCGAAGACGAGAAGGTCCCGTACGATGGCCGAGTTCTAAAGGAAGGACAGTATGTTAGGGCCAAGGTAAATCTGAGATCGAGAAATAAACAAGACCCCTTCTGGGGTGGCGTTGCAAAGGTTACCGAGAGGAAGGGGAGGAAGCAGTACTACATCTATGATGGGAACAGGGTCACCTTGCGCCACATCAGTCACCTAAAGAATTATGATATCGGTGAGAAGCTCCTAGAGGATGTTAAAGTAAACCCTACTGTGTGGGAGCGAGCAATGCCTTGTTTAGGACCCCGACCTAAGTTCGATGTGGAATATGGAAACAATAAGGTCAGGGTGAACGACGATTGGCGCATGAAGATTGTCTATCTAGGCTACCCTGGATTACGAAATATGGAGAGGGTAGCTATGAAAATAAAGGACGGAAAATATCAGCTACTCTACCTAGCTGTTCCCGACTTACCCTTTGAGCACTGGTATAAGGTCCTGGGGGACCTTGATGCAGAGGGCTGGTATGGACACGAACCTAAGGACGAAGGTGAGTTCTGGGTAAGCGACAAAGGAGATAAGGTTAGAGAGGAATCTATTACCTGGTGGTTGGTGAAGTTCCGAAAGCGATGAAGGTCTAAGGGAATAAGGAAGGAAGGAAGGAGCAACGTGACTTGGGGGAGGTGTAGCGCGTACCACTACGCGGGCACAAGTCACGTGCGACAACAAAGGGGTTGTCGCGGATATAGAATATAGATAACGTAGATATTAATACAGCATAGGCACGTGGGTTCCGGCGGGACTCATGGCAGCACACCGGAAGTGTGCTGCCCCACGTGCGGCGGCATTCGCGAAAGCTTCGCGAATGATTACGCAGTGCACGATTTAATAAAAATATAATCTTTAATAAAAATAAACACAACTCTTCAAAAGGAAGCAAACGTGCCTTTCCCCCCCCCTGCCTACTTGTGCACGTAGCGCCTCGGCCTGTGAACACCTTACGCGCAACAGCTCTGGAGGGTTGTGTGTTCCGGATCTGCACGTGCATCTTGTGTGGTCAGCACACAGGCATGACTGGCACACATCCTTCAAACCATCCTCCTTGCAGCTTCTCCTGATGTGACGCCATTCGTCCTCAGCAACCGAGAACGTTGCCTCAAGTTCTCCCCAAGGATGTGTCTTCCCGTCCAGCTAGCCAGCCTCCTCGCAATTGCCTCCTCGTCACATGACCCCAACCGCACTTTGGCAGAGAAATCACACTGTCGTGTGCAACTACGACCCCGTTGTGTTCATGATGCACCCTCACATGACTCCCGTTCTTCAACACACACTTCTCTGAATTTGACATGAGGGAAAGAGGGCAAGGAAGGTTGGTGTGGTGTGCTGGGGTTGGCCCCAATGAGCTCGTGTGAAAAAAAGTTGCGAGCGTTGCCAGAGATTTCACGTCAATTTCGGCCAAAGAAATCCATGGATGTTCACACATGAAATTCGTTTTTTTGCAAGGAAATCTTCATTTTTGGTTCAAATCCTAAAAAAAATTTCGGCTGCCGCCGAAACGAGGCACACCTGAAAAGTCCGCGCATCCCTGCCGGGATTCCCGGGGAGTGAGAAACCCTTGATCCACTGCCCACAAAGCCCGGCGTGCTCTCTTCATGGCAAAAAGACCATGCTCAACTGCCGGAGAAAAAACCTCTCCCAGAGCTTTCATTGCCATTTGCAAGGCCCTGGTCCGACCGCTCATGGAGTGTGCGGCTCCTGTGTGGAGCCCATCGTTGACTCGCCATGCGCTCCGTCTTCTTGAAGGGGTCCAAAACGAAGCTGTTCGCTGGGCATTGCGTGCGCCTGTGCGTGTCCCAGCTGTGGCCATTCGACTGGAATTGGGTCTCCCGTCAATGGCTTCAAGGCTCCAAACTCCAACAATGCGGTTCTTCCTGAAGAGTGCATCTCTCACAGAGCGTCTTTGCCATTCCATGTGGGGGGCTTGCTTTCAACTCGACTTGCTTCCAGCACGCTCCATCAAGCGTTTGGTTCTTTCGGTTCTCCAAAGTGTTCCTCCTGGTCTGCTGGCATCTGTCTCTCAAACTGAATGGGCTTCGGCATGGAACTCTCAAGACTCTTCAATTGCCTCTCGTGATGTTCGCTCAGTCCGCACCCAGGTGAGTGGAATGCAATCTCTCCGTTGTCTGCCAGAGGTTCGCTCATGGGAGCCGGTTTCCAAACCGCATGCATGGAGCTCTGGAGAAGTGGGCAAACAAGCCCATCTTCACTGTTCCAAGTGTCTTGATGAATGGCATGATGTTCGTGGTGTGTCCCTCAAATGCCAAGCTCGTTGTGGTGCCTTGTGGTGGCGTCACAACACTGCTAGATTCTTCGCATTGGAGCCGCATGAGGGATGGTGCTCCTTGTGTGATTCCCACAAAGACGTGTCTCTGCAACACCTTTTGTTTTCCTGTGAAGGAACATCTGATGTCAGAGACCGTTTTTGGAACAAGGTTCGCCACCTCCCATCTCGACATCAAGCTGATTCCAACGACAATGTCATCACTTTGCGTGCTTTTTCAGCCATGTCTTCACATGGCAAGCTTTGCCTTGCTTTGGGGGCTGGGACTGGTGTTCCTTCAACTGACAAAGAAATCGACAGGGCTTTCCGTCGAACCATTGTCCTGCTTGATGATTTTGCTGCTGTTCGCCAATTCAACTCATCCCCGTCGCAAGCTTCTTCTTCCTGATTCTGTTGAATCTTGCTCCGATCATCAGTTTCAGTTGCAACTCAGTCACGTTTCAACTGTGTCAACCAACAACGTTTTGTTCACCTAGCTGCAGCTTGTCTTCTTGGCTTCCCCAGATGCAGGTCATCAGCTAGTCGTGCAACTCATCACCAACAGGGTGCTGACAAGTCCTTGCAACGATTGTTGTTGAGGCTCTGTTGCATGCAAACGCGTGTCTCCCATGTGGTTCTCGCGCATGTGAACTTGATCAATGCTTTCTTCATGTTCATGTTCATGTCCTACTCGTGTTGGTCGCATTGCGGAAGTGCAACGCCAAGCAGCGCGCATCGCCGGTCTGCTAGATGTGTCCATGCATCGATTTGGAAACGCAGTCGATCAACAAAGCCCATTTCTTTCTCTCTTTCTTTCCGTGCTAGGTGTGCATGCGCAATTGTGCAATCTGAAGCACAATCGTGACAAGTCCTTGCAACGAGTGTTGTTGAGGCTCTGCTGCATGTGAACGCCTGTCTCCCATGTGGTTCTGGCGCATGCAGATTTGATCAACGCTTTGTTCATTGTTCATTGTTCATTGTGGTCTGGTCTGCCAAGCTGCGACTGCGTGTCAGGTGCACGATGACTTCAATTGGCATCGCCAGATCGCACGCACCAGTGCGTGTGCACGAAATCACAAACGAGTCAAAGTCAAAGACGCTTGTGCACAAGTTTGTGCAAAGCGAACGGAATTGGTGACACATCGCGACTCCATTGAACAGACACAGTCGTGACTCACAAACTAGCAAAGCTAGAGCTGGAGAGCGCCATTGCCGCAATGAACAATGAACAATGAATGAAGCATTGACGCAAATCCACATGCACCAGAACCACAACCCAGCACATCGTGCATTGCGATGCAAGCTCAATGCACAACGCGAAAGTGACAATCATTGAAAAGCTTTGATCAATTTGTTGTCACCCGTCTAGCCGTCTCACATCATTCGATCAGACTGGCGCATGTCAAACACAGCGTTGCCTGAATTTTGGTCGCAGTGGTTGCAGCCACACGTGCATCTCTGGAGGTGGTGCTGTCCCAAAACTGCATCTTGCTAGCTTGCACAGCATTGAAAAATCATGCTTCGTCTCAGCAAAGCCAGACCTAGCCATGGCGAGCCAGCTAGCCAGGCTGGCTAGCTGGTGACAGCCAGACAGCTAGACAGCCTGCTAGCTGCCATTGGCGAGGCATCATGTGTTCCTTGTGATTGGCCTGGCGCAACGCTGTGCTACTCTAGCACTGGGCATGGCTAGATGCGCCACAACAAACGTCCCATGTCCCATGTGTGTGCAGCGTGAATTTCAAACGTGTGATCATTGTGCGTTGCGGCAACAGCCGTGCACCTAGCTAGTTAGGCCAATCCAGCAATGCCCAAATGCATCGCACCAAATTGGCTAGCCAGCTGGAGGAAGTGCACGCGCGCGAGGCGCCGTCTGATCTAACAATGCAAAAGAACAAGACGAGTGAACGAGGCTGCACATCAGGGCGCACGGCATCGCAATGACCGTCGCCATGGACTGCAAGTGCACACTAGCGCACAAAATGCACAAATTGCGCAATCTAGCAATGTGATGACACGCACACACTGTCTAGCTAGCATACCTGTTGATGTGCAACTGTTAGCCAGCATGCATGGTGTTGCTGTGTGAAATGAAAGTTCTTGCTTCAAGTTGCAACCACAACAAACATCAGATTTGGACAAGATTTCAGATGAGAAATTTGAAATTTGCATGCAATGGACACATGCTTAGCATGCTAGCATGACACATCTAAACATTCCATGTTCATGATCATGCGTTCATTGAATTCTTCGTCGACACACGAACGCTGGCATGATGAATCTCACTCGACTGAGACACACTTATTGCGCAACACGTGTGCGTGGAGGTGACTAGGTGAAACTGATCGAAAAGTAGTCTACAAGGTGGGGTCGCAGTTGCCATAATCTGTGTCGTCGCAAATGTACTCACAATCGTCCTCTGCGCTCCAATCAACAAACTTCTTGATCAGCGCCGACGCACTGGGGCGTTTCTATGGAACAATGACAAATTACACACACAGTAACATTTTGGGCACATTGCATCACATCGCGTTTGCCTATTGCACAACAAAATGTGAAGAAGAGAAAACAAAATCATCACACGCGCACGCACACAAAAGTGATGATGATGGATGGCGAATCATCCACACCGCACGACTCGCCACGGGCGTTGCTTTTGCGCGGACAATCCCTCTCACCGTTGAATCGACAATGACTCCTCCACGACCGCTGCCCCCCTCCTAAACAACAGCATCTCGACTCAAAACAGGCGTCGTGCTTGGAATGCACCTCTTGCGAGAGAGTGTTCGGAGAATGACCGACCTACCTTGATATCGTGATCAGCAGAAGATTTTCCCTCTGAGATTTTCTTTTTCAGCCGATTGAGCAGGCTATTTGCGCATATCTTTGGGATGCCCATTTCACACAAAAGGCCGACGTCGCAATCTTCTAGCATCGAGCACTCCAATTCCTCCTCGAGAACCACCTGCGACCGTAAGCGAAGAAATTTGTGAAAGAGAGAGGGAGTCTTCCAGTGATTCTACTAACTATTTTAGCTCTCATCATGGCGTGAATGGTACCTCGATGCATTTCGCCCATTTCTTGTTTCCTGCGTTGGCAAACGTCTTGATGAAGCCCACGATGTCCTCATGGTCCCAGTCAGCAACTGCTTTTTCGTTTCCATTTTGGTGCCGGTTAGAATTCTTGGGCACATGTGCGTATACAACGAGTCATATTGGGAATGAAATGTGTACATGTGTGTGTGTGTGTGTGTGTGTGTGTGTGTGGGAGAGAGAGGGAGGGAGGGGAAGGGAGCTTCCAAGAACCTTAATGCTGAATTGGAAGCACAGGCTCAACAACATTTCTGCTCGAGGAGGCACCTCAGTGTCATTAGGGATCTGAAAAACGATTTATTAGGAATATAACAAACGATGGGTGTTACAATACACAACGCATCATGGTGTTCACCGGAAAAAATGAATTATAAAAAATTGAGAGGAAGAAAAATTGAAAAGTTATATCATCGTTATAAATCATCGATGAAACACTCACCTTAAGAGGCATCCGTCCCTTTCGAAGCTCGTTCTTGAAATTATCGGGGTTCCTCAGTATTCTATGTGGCTTTTCTCCTTTGGTCAATATCTCCCAGACAGTAACGCCGAACATCCAGATGTCGGATTTCTGGCTGAATTCGTGTTGCAGCAGGCTTTCTGGTGCACACCAGGACCACGGTATGAGCGTCTTCAGGTTCGTCATCATGTAGATTTTGCTGTCATCCTGTAAATTGAAATCAAAAACATGGGGAGGAACACCACAGAGTGAGAAGGGGGAAGCGGAGGCGCCGTGTCAAGAACGGAAGGCGGTCAGTCGCACAGACAAGCTGCAAGACTGTGCAGTCCTGAGTCGTATCCGTCGTAACAGAAATAACGGCGGTGTAGCAAGGGGGGGGCTGGGGATAGTAACAATCGTATCAACGACAACAAGAATGGTAGTGAAAGTGATCCCGCTTTGATTCTGACTTTTCGATCGTCGAAAACACAGTTGAGTTCATTCTACAGAGAGGTGGATGTCACGCCACAACAGATTTATTACCTGTGTGCTCCTAGATAACCCGTAGTCACCAAGAACCACCGCCCCGTTTGCTTTGAGAAAGAGGTTGCGGCATGCGATGTCTCGATGAACAAGCCCACCTATGTTCATGGAACCATCATTGTGTGTGTGTGTGTGTGTGTGTGTGTGTGTGTGTTTGTGCACGCGCGCGCGTATCTGCTTTTCAGTAGCTGCGTGATCCCTAGGTTACTTAAAAACCATCATTACGACTTCTGCTGCTAGATACGAAGGAAGGAAAATAACGATATAATGCCAGAGCTACTTTGGTGGAATGCGGCAAGCCCGCTGAGAACGCCTCCCACAACCTGCCAGAACCTCTCTTTCGCGGTAAAATCTTCCTTCTTGTGCAGCGCATCCAAGCTACCTGTTATGAACGACGAGGACACGCAGTACCGTTGACACTCTAAAATCACGATGATGATGATGATGATGATGATGATGGTGCGGGTCTACGACGCGCCGCAACCATGTCATGCCTTGCGAAACCCACACAATTGAATTTTGAGTCGGAGGGAGAGGGAGGGAGGAGTGGGTACTTGGAGCAGGAATAAACAATATTCGGCGGTTCGCCAATGGTTATTCTACACGCACCAAAAATAACTAATTCGCTCATAAGGGTAAACGTGGAAAGGAGGGGGCAGGGGAGAAGGGAGCCTCGTTGCCTTTTTCGCAGAATTCGCTGAGAAAATGAACGCGCTCATCGATGGTGACGATTCCATAGAACAGGAGGAGATTCGGGTGTGGCTTCAACTTGGAGAGGATCAGGAGCTGTCGTCACATGGCGAATGAGTTTGCTACAATGCAGACCGCACTGTCTAACAAATATTCAAGAATACAAGGAAAGCGAGAAAGAGGGAGAACCGGAAGAACACGCCATGCGACAGCCTGCTCGAACCTACCTCGGAGAGAAGATCTTTGCTGAGATTGGTTTCATTCCCGATGCGCTTCATCGCAGCGACCTGAGGAAATGCAATGGGTGTAATCGCCCAAACATCATTTACTCCACTGCCATCCTCCTCGTATCATCCCATATATGTTATACCCGTGGCAGAGGGTGAAGAGACAACAAAATCCGTAACAGATCCCACTATACCACCACCACTACCAACACAATTTTATTGCCGATTAGTCTTTCTGCTGGTTGGTACATTGCAATGTACCGTTTTCTTGCCATCGATGGGAATCTCGACTCGAAACACCTTTCCAAATTGTCCTTCCCCGAGATCTCCAGTTTTCTTTACCTGGCGTTGAGTGAAACGGGTGAAAATCGGATGGATGGGGGCTGCAGTGTTGGGGAGATGTATGCTCGGTTGTCCAGGGCCAAGTTGCGCGACGGGCGACAGCGAATTGGTCACAATCCCGAAGCACTTTCAGGCTCTAACATGACACACGTGTGGGAAGAGATTTGCCAAAAACCTTTTCTGGAGGGAACATTTGGACACCTCCAAATTTCATTGAGCCGGCCGATGATGCCGTCGCTGATGACACGGTCTAGGAGGAAAACATTGAGCGTTCGTAAAAATACATCAAGCTTAAGTGTGCATCTGTCTGTATGTGTGTGTGTGTGTGTGTGTGTGTGTGTGTTTGCCCAACAGCTACTCCCTATACCTACCGTCTTACTCTCCAAGTCGTGCAAGTCCTCTTGCCTGCGGAGTTGCATGTAATCATTCGAGCATTCGTTCATGAATGTAGATTATGAAAAAGAATAATGCACTCCACCACATATGTTTATAAATTTATGCATATACGTACATATATATATATATATATATATATATATTATATGAATATATTTTGTGTAATGAATAAATCGAATATATGAAACATTACAAATTAGACATAAAAATAAATAATAAATAAAAAAATGAATAAATATAATATATACATAGTTATATAATAATATAAGCATACTCCTTATATTACTTAAGTGTATGAATAAATATAAATAAATATTAGTATATATTAGTATTATAAAAATATATATATATATATATATATATATATATATTATATGTATATCTTCCGAATCCAGGCAGTTGCGCCATACGTGTATGGAAGCTGATCTTTAATTTTCCCTCGTAGCTTCAATGCAGTGGGACGTTCCTAGCATTGGGTATTATTTAAAACATAACAACGCGTATATAACAAGTTAGCTGCTGTTTTATCACTACGAGTTATTTTTTCCAATATTTTTTATTTTAACTTCTTTAGACTCAGCGGTGCTGCCTCTATTTCGGTACAAGCACACATAGAATCCCTTGCATACACATGATTACATACGTTATTTTTCTCTTCGGTCTCCTTTCGCATTTGTTCTATCTCTCCCGTCGTTTCTCTTACCTTTTTTCCAGCTTCCGCCTCTTTTTTAGCCTTTTTCATCATCTCCCCAGCTTCCTTCCGCTTTAGTTGAGCCTCGTTGGCCTTTTGCCTGGCGTTCTCTTCAGCTTTTATAGGCGTTTTCTGAACCTTGGCATGGTTGCGTAGGAATGCCACGATATTTGAATGACCTCTCTTCTTAGCCCAATCTAACGCTGTTTTCCCTGTATGGCATCAATGAACAATTTGCAGTTGAATGCAGCAACGTCAGTGCATCAATCAAAGCAAATGAGCCGACATCTATTAAACCGTTACCAACACTGCATAATTTACTAGGAAGCGCCTCTCAACCAAATTAATCCTTTCACACCCTTTCAAAATTAGAGACTCTGTCTTCTCCATCCACGTTCTCCGCCCGTCTATGATAATAACTATCACCCCACAACTACTATTAAGTTCACTACTAATGCGCACGTTTTCGTCTATTCAACTTGAATTTCCCATCCCAAACAATTTAAACGATGCAGCAACTACCGCAATTACTATCGATTCCTAAATTATCCACACTTCCTATCGCCATCATGAGCATTAACTACTGTTCAGTTCATAATTCTCTTCCTCATTTACTTCTAATCGTTTTCTTTAATCTATCATCCACATGATAAAGCTACTATTCCGTAACCTCTAATGCGAAAAACACTAGCAATCCTACTAAAGCTTCCACTGCTTCTCTCATACCAAACCAATACTATTCACCATCATCTCCCGTCCCAAACCAATACAAAAACACAACACTACAGCTAATGTACACACCGATCTGCTCTATACGATAACTTTCTTGCAATCACACACTACACTACGCACCCAACGCTCACTGCCTTTTGGGTAATTCATGCCCTTACTGTTTACTCACACATCGTTTTTCCTACTTGCTACTGACGCTGTTGCTAGCCGCTGTTGCTAGTGAACGTACCTCTGATGTCCTTGGCCTCGATGTTTGCCTTCATCCCAACAAGGGACTTCACAACATCTAGCTTGCCCATACGGGCGGCATAACTCAACGGCGTGTCACCTAACGGAGACCAACGACCCAAATCGATGCCATCAGTCAGATAGTGCAGAACATCCTCATCAAAACATAACAATACATATATAAATATACCAATCGATCATCCTCTCATCCATACCCCCCCCGCCCTCCTTTCCCGACTTTCTCTACCTCTATAAAACTAAACAAATACGACTACACACACCACAATAACAACAATAATGATGCAACTACTACTACTACTACGACGACTACTACTACTGCTACTAATCATATTACCACTCATTGTCAATGTAATATCACTACTGCATCTACATGCCATTACTGTTGACTCACACATCGCTTTTCCTACTGGCTACTGACGCTGTTGCTAGCCGCTGTTGCTAGTGAACGTACCATCGTTGTCCTTGGCCTCGATGTTTGCCTTCATCCCAACAAGGGACTTCACAACATCTAGCTCGCCATAGTAAGCGGCAATACCCAACGGCGTTTTTCCTAACGGAGACCAACGACCCAAATCGATGCCATCAGTCAGATAGTGCAGAACATCCTCATCAAAACATAACAATACATATATAAATATACCAATCGATCATCCTCTCATCCATACCCCCCCCGCCCTCCTTTCCCGACTTTCTCTACCTCTATAAAACTAAACAAATACGACTACACACACCACAATAACAATAATAATGATACCAATACTACTACTACGACGACTACTACTACTGCTACTAATCATATTACCACTCATTGTCAATGTAATATCACTACTGCATCTACATGCCATTACTGTTGACTCACACATCGTTTTTCCTACTTGCTACTGACGCTGTTGCTAGCCGCTGTTGCTAGTGAACGTACCAAATCTGTCCTTGGCCTCGATGTTTGCCTTCATCTCAACAAGGAACTTCACAACATCTAGCTTGCCATAACGGGCGGCATAACCCAACGACGTTTGACCTAACGGAGACCAACGACCCAAATCGATGCCATCAGTCAGATAGTGCAGAACATCCTTATCAAAACATAACAATACATATGAATATATCTATCGATAGACTTCCCTCTTTTAAATTCCTATATCGATACTAAAATTTCTACTCAATCTCACATTTCACCCTCGTGTTCCCGCACTGTTCCTTCATCCAAAATAAAGTTACATGTTCAATCACTCATTTCCACAAAAATTTGATTCCGTTTCCCCGATGCCATTCTTTACCCTTCTACCCACCCCTGGCCATTGCAAAATCCTACACCGTCACTCACACCACTCGGTACTGGATCTCATTTGCCACTCGTTGTTCACAGCTGCCGCAGCTATATCATATTAGCTTACCATTATCATCCCTCTCCTCGATATTGCCTCCTCGCGATATCAAACGCTCCAGACGATGGACATCATTGTCCTGCACAGCCTTGTGGATGGATGAGTTGCTCCCCATGGTTGGTTTGTTGTTTGTTGTTTGTTGTCTGCCGAGGCAGGTGCATTTCCATTTCCGAAGTGCGACAACAAAATGCACGATGCATTTCTAAAACGGCCAAAAGGCCGTGGATTTCCAACAGAAATGAATGAAAAATGTCAGGAGATTGTGGATGATGGGATTGATCACTACGCGGATTTTTTAGACAAAATCACCAGGAAAAAAAATCACGGGAAAAAATCTGTCATCAGAGCATCTCTTTCTCAGCGATGCCCAATGGTTGACTGACTGAGATGTCATGGATGGGTTCTTGCTCAGTTTGAGGTTCAATGCTCAATGCTCAATCAGGCAGCGTGGCCTGTGATCCCCCCCTTCCCCCCCAACGCACACACTCTA